>JBAMJV010003864.1:0-81705 GCA_037951105.1 Echinarachnius parma | reverse complement strand
TTTCCTCCTTTGAAGTTAAATACTACGATTTATTTTATCAATTTATCATAACTGCATGCATTGAAATCAATTTCCTTCACAAATTGATGACATTTAGTCATGTGTCTATTTTATTATGAAAACTAATATTTTCATCACTAAATTTAATAAGCCAATTTATGAAGATATGCAGTATATATATACAATAATTCACATAATAAATCAAACATTCTAAATTTGCCCATTTTGAAAAAATTCCATGAATGAAACATTGTACTGATTTCAATTCACGTAATCCAAGACAGTGGCCCCAGTAAGACAGTATTTTGATGGTAAAATAAATCCTTTTCTTTGGAAAATAAAGAAATAACCTGCAAAGATTCACATAATAAATCAAACATTCTAAATTTGCCCATTTTGAAAAATTCCATGAATGAAACATTGTACTGATTTCAATTCATGTAATCCAAGACAGTGGCCCCAGTAAGACAGTATTTTGATGGTAAAATAAATCCTTTTCTTTGGAAAATAAAGAAATAACCTGCAAAGAGTCTGATAGGTAAGTAAGTTCTGATTAAACTTAATTAATTTTCAGCCCTCTCCTGAAATCTCTTCTTGAAATCTGACAATATGGTGTGTAGCGCTGTGAATTGCTTTACAAACACAGAAGTCTTGGTGAATCTATATCGCTGTGTGAGAGTGAGAAAGGCATAGGTACATTTTTTGGCTAAAAGAGTTTTGCATACTTGTAGGTTAGAGTCTTATGTGATGCAATTTTTTTCATAATTATCATCAAATTGTTAAAAAGATATTTAAAACTAAAAATGTAAGGGAGCTAAATTTGATGTCTATTACGATCCACAACACACTTATCTCCAATGGACAAAAGGTGACTTATCACTGTTTTCTGTCTAAACTGGCGATATCACGATTCATATCGTTTTAATGCCTGAGAGGAAAATAAATGTTTGTCTGTAATTTCATTCAAACACTGGACGGGCCAGTTAACCCATTGAGGACTGCATGCAATATGTCTCCGGGCTCGGGGCAAAAAAAAAGCATGATATACACCATCAACTAATCTCAAACAGGTTAAACACCTCCGTTTCATGCCAGAAAGGATAATGTTTTGATTGCTTCTTCTCGAATTCATTAAAACCACTCGAGTAATTGAATGACCGAAACACCCTGAGCAGTATTGCCTACTTGAATGTTCCCGAGACAACTTATTGACGTATCCTAGGGAAAGGCAGACAGGACCATGGTGAAAACAGAGAGCATGGTGGAAGGAGGAAAAAGAAGGAGAGCAGTCGAACATGTCTGAGCATCAGAGCAAGTGAAATAGAAGAGAGAAGAGATAAGATGAGGAGAGGAAAGAAAGGAAGAGAGAAGAGGATGAGAGGGGGGAGAAGAGGGAAAAGAAAGAGGGAAGATGAGAGAGAAGTAGAAAAGAATACAAAAAAAGGATAGATATAGAAGAGGGTGACATAAAGTTTGTACTGTCTCCAAATAAACAGCAAAAAGGGACAATTTAGGAATAAGAAAGAATGAACAAGAGGGACACAGAAACAGGGGGTTTGGGACCATGGGAGAAAAGAATGAAACATAGAGGGGGAGCAGGCTAGAAAGTAAAGAAGACAGAGAGAGAGAATAATTATAACAGGTATAGTGAAGAGGATATTTATCGCAACAAGAAGATAGAAGACCGAAGGATAAGAAAATGGGGTAAAAGAATATACAGACGAGAGGCAGGGGTGCATGCATTATGTGTAGAACATTTTACACACTTCAGCCAGGGTTTTTTCCACCTCGAGAACATCTCCAGAAGACCAGAACATTCACAGACTTTTAAATTGTACCCTTTTTGTTCCCCCCACTGTTTCCTTTCCAGTCTAGGATGACACATTGCTGTCTTTATAATGCTACATCAAGCAGAAAATGGACAGTCCTTGGATATGCAACAGGCAGCATAATAAATAGCTTGGCAACACATTTTTTAATGATAATCTCGGTGCTGGTAGATAAAGCACAACTTGAATCTTATTAAAAAGAGATAAAATTGAATTATAGATTGCTGTCTTTACAAAGCTATGTACATCAAGCAGAAAATGTACAGTCGTTGGATTGCAACAGGCCGCATAATACAAGAGTTAATTGTTCATCTCATCAGGCATTACCTTGGCAACACGTTTTTAATGATAATCTCTGTGCTGGTAGATAATTTCTAATTAGAATCCTATTAGATTATTAAAAAATTGAATCAAACATTGCTGTTGTTGCAATAATTTAGGAATATGCATAAAATGAACAGATGTATTGACTGCAACAGCATAATACCACCTAGGGTAATTTTGTTCTCTCAAGATTTTTCTTTTCTTCTTTTTCTTTTCCTTTTTTTTGGGGGGGGGGGGGAGGCTACTTTACAAGCTTGCCTACATTGAATTAACCCTCTGAAAATTACTTACAAAAACTGTTACGATATGTGTTTGATAATGATAGGCGCATGCCAATGTTGTTGTTGTCGTTGTTCCTTTAATTTTAACTGCAACAGGCAGTCCATTGAAAATAAGATTCTGTACATTATCTTATTTAGCTTAACCTTGGCAAAGTGTACATGAACTAATGAATAAGTGTCACATCAATCCCCTATAGACATATTAGCTTCAATGGCACTAATCAGGTAATTACTTCCGGGGAATAGTAAGCGAGGTATATGCAACTAGCCCCTATAATCTAAAGGCGCTAAAGGGTTAAAGGTATAGATCTGCTAATATGTATCCAGAGGACAAATTTCAAACTTATAAACATGGGTGTATTTGAACTAGGGCATCGTATCTGAGCTGTGGAGTAGCCATTATTCCTTCCTGTACTAATCCAGTCCGTCCTCTGACTAAAGAGTCCTATAAAAATGCGCTCTCCATCTGAATACATTCATGAACAAGTCAAATGCACAAAAACACACAAAGAAGAGATAAAGCTCATAAAATGTCTTTCAACTTACGCATTGTATTTTTGCTGTAGTAGCCTGTACTGCTCCCTGCACTCGTCCAGTTCGTTCTCCGTGTACAGGGTGCTCTGTAAAAACCCACTCCCCATCCAAATACATTCATGAACAAGTCAAATACAAAAAAAAAACACACAAAGAAACAGAATAAGCTTATACATGGTTTACAACTTACGCATTGTATTTTTGCTGGAGTAGCCTGTACTCCTCCCTGCACTCGTCCAGTTCATTCTCCGTGTACAGGGTGCTCTGTAAAAACTCACTGCCCATTCAAATACAGTAGTTAAAATGCACAAAAACACACAAAGAACAGATTAGGCTCATAAATGTATTTAAAACTTACGCATTGTATTTTTGCTGGAGTAGCCTGTACTCCTCCCTGCACTCGTCCAGTTCATTCTCCGTGTACAGGGTGCTCTGTAAAAACTCACTGCCCATTCAAATACAGTAGTTAAAATGCACAAAAACACACAAAGAACAGATTGGGCTCATAAATGTCTTTCAACTTACGCATTGTATTTTTGCTGGAGTAGCCTGTACTCCTCCCTGCACTCGTCCAGTTCATTCTCCGTGTACAGGGTGCTCTGTAAGAACTCACTCTCCATCAGGTTAATCCTATGTTTACTCTCCTCCACACGTTGCTTCAGGGAGTAGTATTGCTCCTTGCTACAGCCACAAACCTACAAGGGGCAAGAAAACAATCAAGAAGCATTTTTAGTATCATAGAATTTACTAAAATGGATGGATGGATGGATGGATGGATGGATGGATGGATGGATGGATGGATGGATGGATGGATGGATGGATGGATGGATGGATGGATGGATGGATGGATGGATGGATGGATGGATGGATGGATGGATGGATGGATGGATGGATGGATGGATGGATGGATGGATGGATGGATGGATGGATGGATGGATGGATGGATGGATGGATGGATGGATGGATGGATGGATGGATGGATGGATGGATGGATGGATGGATGAATAGATAGATGGATGGATTGTTGGCCCAGTAAAGGACGTAAAACCATAATTGATCAATCTTTAGTGGCCCAAAACCAGAATTGGTTGGCCAAAAACAATGGAGACAATTTTAAATTAAGTTTTACTACACTATCCAGGTGGGCAAATACAATTTGTAATTTTTATTTTTATTTTTTGTTATGAAGAATGTAATCAATAACATGCATAGCATGCATCTACACATTGCTTTTTTAAAAAATGTCCCTGCTTCTTCAAAAAAAGAAGCTGGATGATAGAAACCTGAACATAAACTTCAAGCTAAAAAATACAGGCTATAAAGGCCTCCTTCTTCAAATATTCTTGTAAGCAAATCTGAAAAGCAATTTGGCTGTGCACTAGATTACATTCTTCACCAGCTTTGAATAGATCCATGTCGTTTCCAGATCAACATTTTTCATTTTAATTTTCCAATTGCATCAAAAAAATTGAATAACGATGACAACAATCTTCCATCCCCATCACACCCATGTATGGAGATTCTCTCAGTATATCTTGTATAGAGCATATCACACAAATAAAGAGTTTCTATTTGCACATTTTAACAGATATTTTAGAATGCTTACCATATTCCTAACTGTCTTTCTGAGAAAAAAACTGAAAATATTTAACCAGAAATAATCATTATTAATAATCTATTTGTGTGTACTATTCAATGTTAATTTTATTGGAAAGATAAGATATTTCAAACTTATTGGGGACATTTACTGTTGTGTTTTCTCATATGGGTTAGAATTAGGGTAATACTAGGAAATGTTCCAAACATTTATTCATAACAATAAATGTATTTATTTAATATTTTTGTGGTCGGGCCTTGTTCATCATGTTTCATGCACTTGTGGTATCTATCTGACTAGTTAAACGTATAAACATGATCCTGCAACTAATTACACATTCCCTTATATTTTTAACATATTTTTTGTATGCATTTATTTAATCTTTTATTGGTCAGGCCTGGTTTCCTGTGTTTCAAGCTTTGTGGTATTACAAGTTAAACCCATGAGCATTATCTTGCAATTATTAAAAAAATTCTCTTATATATTTTCAATAAATGAGGCAGTACAATCTCATATGGTGTTGTTGATTTTTTCTTCATTTTATTTCACCAGGGAACCATTACTCAGCCCATAGCTGTTTCTAGAGGATCTCTGGAATAATCAAATACATCAGAAATACAAAATAACCAAATAAAATATTATAAAATAATACATACACAATAAACATAATATAATACATTTTGGAAGAAGTAAAGAATGTTTGCACACATTTACAACCTCTGATCTCTTGAGGTTCACTGTTTGTAATATGAATTTAAACATAAGAAAACTGACAATAAATTTAAATGAACATGAGCTATGAAAATTGGGTTTCCCTCGGAATTCAAAAGTCAAAAGTGTGAAAGAACATGTAGACACTGTCATATAAGACTACACAAACATTTAACGGGGACAAACAAATTCTGCATGGCAAAAATGGCAAAAAAAATTTTTTTTGGTCAAATACTTGTTTGTATGAAGGCTACTGGCCGTGTTTGCCAGTGCTCTCTTCCCCTCCAAATGAACTCATGATCGTATCATGTTTCATCTTCGCGACTGAATACATACTCGGCTCACTCTTATAAATTTGAATTTCACATTTATCTTGATTTCAGCTCGATTCAAATTTAAGCGAGAAGATAAGAGACAGTAACTGACACCATAATTCAGATGAGTTCAGATGCAAACCAGCATACAACATAATTATATTGGGGCTCAGGGCAATTTAACCCCCGATATGCTGAAAGGAGCCTTGAAATCATAAAATTCCATGATGATTCGCATAAGGTTCTAAGTTTTAAAAAAAATAGTTTAGATATATATATATATATATATATTCGGTTCGAGTCCTGGCGGAGAACAATTTTTCAACCAGTGCCTTTTTTCATTTGGTGGATTAAAAGGAGGAACATTGCTTATTAAGCTACGCCTACTATTATTCTTCCTTCTTAATCATTTATGATTACTCCTTGCAATTATTTATATATATATATAATGCAAAGAATAATCATAAATGATTGAGAAGGAAGAATAATAGGCGTAGCTTAATAAGCCTTGTTCCTCCCTTTAATCCTCCAAATGAAAAAAGGCACTGGTCGAAAAATTGGTCCCCGCCAGGACTCGAACCCGGGTCTCCAGCTTGGAACGCTGACGCCTTTGACCAATTTTTCGACCAGTGCCTTTTTTCATTTGGAGGATTAAAGGGAGGAACAATGCTTATTAAGCTACGCCTATTATTCTTCCTTCTCAATCATTTATGATTATTCTTTGCATTATTTAAATATTGGAAGAAACCAAAGCTGTATGTATTAGTTCACCTTTCGCTTATATATATATATATATATATATATATATATATTCCACCTATTTTGATGTCATTAAAAGGAAGCACAAATCAGGAGTTGCCAATGTGGTTAGGGAAATAATTTTCCCTTGAAATGGCTCACATCATGGATTGGTTAAGACATGTAGCAAAGTTAAGATCCTTGGTCTATCGTTGGGGTGGATCGGATCGTGTAGTGTGCAGAGGGTTTATCTTGGCCAGAGGGGGGATGCGTGAGCAGTATGATGCTGATGACGTCTGAATAACGCCAATCCATGAACCTTTGACATCTTCAAATACAATCTAGAAAAAGTGGCGCTTATTGCTCAGTGACAAAGAAAGAACCTGTGTGTCTTCCTTTCACCTACCCAGACATCGATAAAAATTTTTTAAAAGCATGTTACACATTTAAATCTGTCAGAGCCATGCCACATAAAGCTTATAACTAGAGATAATACAAGCATCATGTGCATTTGGTAAAGAGAGGACTATTTAACTTTCTTGTTTTTGTTGTTGTTTTTACCCTGTTGCTCCACATGTTAAATATTTTCTTGACAGAAGACATTGGCCACCCTCCCCCCCCCCCCCCAAAAAAAAATAACACTCTCTGCCTCTCATTGCCCTGTCATGAAAAGCAAATGCAGATACTAGTACTATAAAAATGAACAAGCAATAAGTGCACCAGGTAAATAGAGACTTAAAACTCTCTTGTGTTTGGTGTTTCTCTTTGTTGCTCTGCATGCATGCATATCAAAAAAAAACATTTCTGGACAGAAGATATCTGAGTATCACGTCTTGAAAAGCAACTGTATATATTACAAGCATAAGATAATGCCTGTGATAAAAAAAAGGGAGTTAACACTCTCTTGTTTTCTCTTTGTTGCTTTGTAGGCTAATGTTTCCTGGGCCAAAGAAATCGGACCCTAAAAAATAGCCCTCTCACGAGTCTTGTCATAAAAAGCAAATGCATATCATAAGCATAAGTGCACATGTGATAAAATAGGGGGTTGTAGTTGTTAATTTTTCTTTGTTGCTTTGTACCCAAATGTTTCCTGAGCAGAATATGTCAACCCTCTCAGAGTCCTGTCATACAAACCTTACCTAGAGATATTACAAGAAATTATGCATGCATTGAAAAAGGGGGTTAACACTATGCTGTACAAGTCATGTAGGTGTTGTTTTCTCTTTGTTGGTTTGTACGTAAATGGTTTCCGGGCGAGGTGTGACTGTGTGACTACGAAGAATCACGTCTAATCAGCTCTAAAAATCAATGGCATCCTCCCGAGGAGAGTGCCCAATGGGTGGAACACTATACCCTCCTTTCTGCTTTTACCTCAGGGGCTTAGCCGGCTTACGTACCATCATGACATGTCAATCTTTGGGGGGAAACGAGAGAAAAGGTCCCATCCCTCTCTCTTTTTTTCTGACATTTCTGGTTCAATCACATTTTTCTGTGTGCTTCTCATACAGTACCGCATTAGTTTTCTTTTCGTCAAACATATTAATGAGGAAATGTAGTACTTGCACAATAGGTTTGCAGCATATCATGTAAAAATGTATTTAGGCATTGTTCATTTAAACATTGAACATCAATGGCTCAATATACATGTATCTGGCAAGAGTGTAAATTATGTAACAAACTCATATCCTTTAGAAATAAGAACATTTTCTCATAATTTAAAGTTTTTCTAGGCATAAAACATATTGTATCCTTAAAAATTCCAACTTCCCCCGACCCCTCCTTTCAACATGTATTTTCCAATGACGCATCAGGGTAAATGGCGTTATCTTCTTTAATCCGTTCAGGACTGGTCCCGAAAATACTCGGGCAGGAGTATATGGAGAATGCATATTAAACCAAAAGCAGTCTGTTCTGAATAGGTTAAATTATTCATTGCATGTACACCTAATACTATCAAGCAAAGCATGTGGCTTATGTACATCCCATCCTGACCCCCATGGAGAAGTCAATCTTAGCACCATTAGTCTGCACAATGCTCAATAATTCAACCCCTCAAAAAATGACACATACTTTAAATGACCTAGCAGTGCAAGCCCAACAACTTTTCAGACCGCTGTCCAGGCAGATTCATTTTATCATTTGACGCAGCAGGTCCTTATTTCATTGCACCAGTTTAGAAGCAAAAGGGCATTAACTCTTCACAAAGTCCATTGAATTTATCTCTTTCTGCAGCTAAACTGACTTAATAAAATGTACATGTTATTGGCTCGACACTAGCACTTGCCCGGGGCAAGTAAAAATTGGTGTTGGGCAAGTAAAGTTTCATAAATTGTGTAGTTTGCTTGCCCAATCGAGCAACTAAATCATTGTTTAGCTACGAGAGAACAATGTGATTTCATACGTGTAAATCTCATTTAGTAGTAAAAGGGCAAGTTCATTTTATATTGGGGCATGTAAGATTATGTCAACATATATATATGATTTTCATTTCCTGAACGGGCCAGTGCAGAAAAAGGTTAGTGTGGATCGCTTGGAGTAGATATAAAATAACAGTTGATAAATGCGCATGTAGAGAGCTAACACTATTTAGTGCTACACATGTTCTTCACTTGCTTTTCATCGTCTGGGAGTTTTTTGCACAAAATTTAAAATTCATTGGACTGAGAATAAGCCTTTAAATCTACCCCAATCTGGTTCGGCGACAGGCAGATTATGCTTGGATCGATCATCTGATAGAATGTTGTGCAAATGATCCCTGCATGGTTCCATTATTGGCTCTTATTACCACACAGTGTGATACACACCTCGCATCCCTACATGTGTCAGTATGCATCTATCACTGATTTGCAGCTTATTCTTTGGGATGCCATTTTAATGCATTTTCTTTTTCTTAAAAAAATCTTTCTTTTATATTGTTATATTCTCTTTGATTATGTCTTTTTATATTATTCTTTGCTCTATCACTATCCTCTCTACGTTACATTGTTCATAATACAACCCCAGAAATATGAATTGAGTTCAGTGCAACACCAATTTTAGACAGTTGGTATTTTCATTCATACAGACGAGGTACATGTATTTTGGGGAAAAAACATACATTAACTTGCATGTTTATAGTCAAAAGACAGACGTAGTAGGTAAAAAAACCATGTGTAGACAATCTCGGAGTCATAAGGCAAAGCCATCAAAGCTCCCACTTAATTGAGGCACCTCATGCCGCTGGATCAATGTTCATTCATAAGATGTCCTAATGACTTGGCAAACCAATACTTCAATCAGGTACTGGCACTGTCAATGAACATAACAGGTGGATGTTTTTTTCTGAACCCATTCAAGACTGGTCCAGGAAATACTCTGGCTAGGGTCTATGGGGACAACATGTTATAGCAAAATCAATCTTGAATCAGTCTTGAAGGGGTTAAGTAACACTGGAATTCCGCTCCTTCATATACATGAAGTTTCTATAGATCTAATCAATAACACCTTTCATTTGCCATTCAAAGGCTAAATATGTTTTTCCATGATTAATCAGAATTTACTTCATAAAATGGTGAACACCACAATGCAAAAATAACTACTATTTAATTAATGTTGAGGTAATAACAAATAATCAAAGTGATTAATAAGAACTTATTCATGTGCATTTTACCTCCTTTGTGAGTCCCAGCCAAGAAAGCGGTCTATGGCCATGATTGAAATGTACAGTATGTTCATATCAGCATAAGATAACCAATGCAGCACAGGGTAGGGGGTGTTTCACAAAGATCCTAAGTTTTAACTTAAAGGGTACCAACACCCAAAAATAATATTCTTATAAATGAAAGGTATATATAACCCCTTAAATAGTCTATTCCACCAACAAGTCCTGAAAAATATGTTTCCAGAAAAAATAAGAATAAGAATTCTAAAGCATGTAGTCAAGGGGTCTGCAGACAAAGACTACCTTTTGTCTAGGACGAACGCTTCGTCTTTGATTGTATTGTCTCCTAACGTATGCGTGAATAGAATTGACGTACTCGCAGACGTTTGGCGCATACAGAACCATGAGGCCATATTGGTTCCGTAAGTGGTGGTAATGCGAAGTGGTGGGCATGATCTATTAAATATCACAAAAAGGAACCAAAACATATATAACTATGTGTTGATCTCTGCCTGGTGGTCCCCTTTAACTCTAATCTTGTAATAAAATATTCAAAAGTAAAAATGCAAGTTTTTTTTTACTTTCATACATTTCACATCTAGAACATGAAATCCCCTTGATAACAGAAAAAAAATCAATGATTTCGATCAACATTTTATTCCTTTTAAAAGACACTGTTAGGATCCTAAGTTGAATTTAATTGGATTTTACTTCTAAACACTGAAAGTTTATCTCTGATGAACTCTTTCAAGAATCTGGGATGCCCCTCTTTTTCTGTGATGATAAAAGAGCGAATTATTCAAGCTTATTCGGAAAAACATTTAATAAACATGATTTGCGTTGAGTCTCTGCTCAGAGCGATCTCTGTTTGTTCTTAGAAAAGAGGGCTCTTTTGAGAATTTTTCTGAAGCTTTGCATTCAATAAAAATCACAATTTGGCTGCAGAAAGTAGGGTTGATCCTTTTGTATGTGGCATCTCTGACATTAATTACTGTGGTGATGAAGATGAATAGCTTATTCAGGAAGAGCGTCATTTCCACATGATTTGCACGGAGTCTCTGCTCACAGCAATCTTTATAAGATCTGTTGTTAGAATTAAAAAACTCTTTGAGCATTGTTTGTCTCAAGTTTTAAATTTCAATAGAAAAGTCAGGATTTGACTACAGATAATATTGTTGTTTCTTCCGATGTGGCATCCCTGACATTTGTTTCTGTGGTGATGAAGGAGGAGGATAGCATATTCAGGAAGAGTGCTGCTTCAACATGATTTGTGCTGAGTCTCTGCTCAGAGCAATCTTAGTTTATCTGTTGTTAGAATAATATAGAAAGCTTTTTGACCGTTTTTTGTTTGCCTGTTTGACAATCCTGCTATATACAAACAAACAAAGTTGTTCCTTCTTTATGTGGCATCCCTGACATTTGTTTCTGCGGTGATGAAGGAGGAGGATAGCATATTCAGGAAGAGTGCTGCTTCAACATGATTTGTGCTGAGTCTCTACTCAGAGCAATCTTAGTTTATCTGTTGTTAGAATAATATAGAAAGCTCTTTGAGCATTTTTCATTCTCCAGTTTGACAATCCAGCTACAGAATAAAAAGAGTTGTTCCTTGTTTATGTGGCATCCCTGACATTTGTTTCTGCTGTGATGAAGGAGGAGTATAGCTTATTCGGGAAGGGCGGTGTTTCCACATGAATTGCACGGAGTCTCTGCTCAGAGCAATCTTAGTTTATCTGTTGTTAGAATAATATAGAAAGCTCTTTGAACATTTGTTTTTGTTCTCCAGTTTTAGAATCCAGCTACAGAATAAAAAGAGTTGTTCCTTGTTTTTGTGGCATCCCTGACATTTGTTTCTGCGGCGATGAAGGAGGATAGCACATTCAGGAAGAGCATTGCTTCCACATGATTTGTGCTGAGTCTCTGCTCAGAGCAATCTTAGTTTATCTGTTGTTAGAATAATATAGAAAGCTCATTGAGCATTTTTTGTTCTCGAGTTCTACAATCCAGCTACAAAAAACAAGAAAAAGAGTTATTCCTTCTCTGGCATCCCTGACATTTGTTTCTGTGGTGATGAAGGAGGAGAATAGCTTATTCGGGAAGAGCGCTGTTTCCACATGATTTACGTCGTCGTCGTCGTCGAGACTCTGCTCGGCCTGATCTTTATCAGCCTCTTATTCCACAGATGGTTTAATCAGGCGGGAATGCCTTCCAAGCATACATGACATGACATCATGTCACCTGCATTCTCCCAACCGTCTATACTATGGGTCAGAATAAATAAAACATTTCAAATGCTTTTTCACTTTAAAGAAATATACTTCTCTTTCGAAAGTCAATAGGCATTCCATGTGCAGAGTTAGATGTAAATGCAACTTATAAGATTGAAATAAATTGTCCTGTGACACGGTATAAATAATTTTGATGTGCGTTGCTTATATAGTGTCCATGAAATGCACTCGTGTTAAACTTGGTAATATTACTGTTGTGTCTTTCTTTATTGTATGTGTATCAATGAAATTTGTTTAACATGATTTTATTGTACATGCCTCTGCAATAATGCTTTTAGCTGTGAATGTGACATTTTGTTTGTTGAGTAAATACCAATATATCATAATTACTATTATCTACATGTAGTGATTAAAAAGTAAAGAATAGCTGTTAGCATTCCGAAAGCCATACTTCCCTTTAAAAAGTCTAAGACTATGTAGAGCTATGTATCCATTTGAATACATTTTTCTTATCTGTCTAGAACATTTGTGTTTTTTCTGAGCCTACTAGTATATCATAGACAAATGAACATTTCATTTTATAAGACCTTTTCATCATCTTATAAAAATACAAATGTTAAGAAAAACACCATAATTTGCTTTAAAACAATTATTTATTTGTCTTTCGTATCTATCACTGGTATTTTGAAGCTTTCATCAAGTTATTTATAGAAAAAAAAAATTATTGTTTCAATTTTATGATGTTACCAAAGTCAGGCATCTCTTTAAAGAGTAAAAAGGATAAGGAAATAAACATACAGCACATTTGCCTTTTCTAGCGCCATTGGGAAAAAAGGCTCTTTCAAAATATGTCCGTAAAACTAACTTTTATATTTGATATCGTATTTTGTTTAATTTAAATGGAAGTCTACTTCTTATAGAAATTGAATAAGATAAAGTAAAGACCTGCATTAAATTTTGTTTGCTTTGAGAAAAATACTTCTTGACCATTACAAAAGTAATAGTAAAAACATAATTTCTTAAAAATATGTACATACAAAAAGAGATCCCTATCCTATAATTCATCTGAAAAATGCTTTCAATGGGCAGCTACATTATAGATCTATAGGCGTCATTACATGATATGATGTCCACGGGCTAGATCAGTAGGTGTATACAGTATAGAGTTACATGTATGTGCTATGTACAGGTCGCCCGCATTACATACAACAATTTTCTAATCAATACAGCTAGTAGCTCTCACTGCACCATGCAAGCACCACCGCATTACACACAGCTAGCCAGCCCCCCCAGTTGTACAACCAACCAGCCACATGTTGATCAATACAGCGGGTCTCGCATACCCACGCAGTAAATTAACCCCCGGCCGCGCTCACAGAACGACATCTCATCTCTCATATTTAAACTGCCTCGGCGTAAATCACAAACAACTCTCCGGCAGATACAATCTCCACATATAGATACATGTCTACTTACCAGAGGCTTATCAGCAAAATCCTATTCCTATTTTCCTCTCCCCTTAGTAGAATATTCTATCAGCACTGTCAGAGAGCAGGCATAATTTATTACGGGCCGTAGTGTGCTTTATCAAACTGACAGTGTCGCCGTGTCCACTCCAGAAGAAAAAAAAAAATCCATTAGGGAATATATCCGCATACACAGTGCCAATATATATTTCCGACCGTTAGAGGCACGGCACGTACACCCACAGAGTGTTACGATCACTTAGAATGTTCGGTAGATCCAATCAATTACGGCAACTAAAGTGACTCGTTGTCCAGTGCTACTCATTGGCTCGCACATTACGCACCATTCATCATGAAGGTCAGACGTCGTCATCTTTACATCACTATTATTTGAGTTATGTTCGCAATAATAGCAGTTTTATATACATGAAGGCTACATACTATCAAATACTATACTCGCCCAATCATGATTGAAAATATTGACAATTAAATTTTGATCATGTCTGATTCTCATGTATATACATAATGACTTTGTCATGTTTTAATTAAATTTCATAATATGTGAAGAATTGGTTTATTTTGTATTGACTAATGGCGGAGCCATTCTCCTAAACCTACCTCGAACCAACAAAATCGTGACCATTCATGGTAATGTCTTTTTAATGTCGGTTTGATGTCCATCAGTCAAATTAGTTCTTTACAGAGTGCTTGGAATTAGACATAACTGGGGTAAATATGTTTTGGGTCACATTCTACACGATGCTATATCCTGTTTTTTAATTCATTTTTAAATACATCTTTTTAAAGAATGCCTCTATAGATATAAAAGATATTACCTATTCTATTTTCTATTGACCATTTACACATAGTGCAGAACACAACCTATTGTGTACACGACTATTAACATTTGTAATATGCTAAATGCATTTTAGAAGATCTTGTTCTAATAAATACATTTGTTCTTGTGTGCGCTCCACAGATCTGTAATTTTTGTATAAGCTTGTGAATGTGTTTTCCCCCTAAAAGAAACACACAATAGAGAGTTTATCAAAATCACTTTATTACACTCTTTGGTACATTTTCATGGATGTTTAGGTTTTATAGATAGGAAATGTCATGATCAGTGAACTCAGGAATAAACAAAAAAATTATTTTGTTTGCAAATCCTGTGATTAAGCAATGTTCACAATAATTTTTTCTCTACCTACCAGCAAACATTATTCAAAGTATACCCTCTAAAGCAGAATAGTACTATTCCTTATATTACAGTCTTGTAGCACAAGTTGCATGAATGACTGGATATATAGCAAAACCCTGCACTTGTCGGTAAAAATAAAAAATTGGATCATCAAGCCATGAGAAAGGCCTTAATATCACAAGCTTCCATTTGGTGCCTTCTTCTAAAACATTGGACCATATTTGGCAAAGATATGTTTAAATTTTTCAAACATTTAGTCTTTTACATATTATGTGAACCAAATTACCAACAACTGCAGGGTTTTGCTTTATCCAGTCACAAATGGTACCAGCCTTGCAAGCGCAACACTCCTAACAAAATCCAGGGTTCATACCTCAAAAAAAAAAAAACAGACTGTTACACAGGACATTCAACTGATCTATCTGCTAGATTCAAAGGATTTAAAACAATGGTCTCATTAAAAATCACCAAGGGCATTGCTTATAGTGATCTAGTAACTTTGTTGACATGTGCAAAACTGATCAAGGGTTGATACAATGTGTACTTCTGTGATCTGATATATGATGACACACGCGGAACCCCGGGGTACCGTTGTACCCCGGGGTACCGCGTTGTGTAGCGCCATCTTGCGTCCAACCGTACCGCAGCTATTGCGTTGTGCATGCAGTGCAGCGCACGATTGTATGCACGCTATACCCACAGTACAGCCCTAAAAATTAAATAAATAATTAAACAAAATGGCGAAATTTTGTCTGGTACCCCGGGGTACCGTTTATGTCATCATATCCACTGAGTGATATGTGAAAATTCCATGGTAAATGAATGCCATATGATCCAGTAATGAGCAAACATGCAAAGGGATATTTGCTAACTTCTTACACTAACTTTGTACAAATCTGAAAATAAATATCATAACAAATTGTTAACGAAAGAGAAAATCAGACAAACCAAACCTGTTCCAAACTTCTATTGGTAATACAAATATAACAATATGTGAGAATCGCTCGAGTTCTAAGTTAGTTTTATGAATGTTGACAATGTCACTAGATCCCTTTAAAGGACAATGAAATCCAGACAAATTGTTGTATGTAATATAAGACACTAAATGTAATGAATAGTCTCTGAAAATTTGAGCACAATCGGTCAAGAAATAAGAAAACTATGGCTCTTTGAAAAGAGCCATGTATTTCTTCTAGTGACTCAAATTGGCAACGCACTCTGGCAAAGTTGTGGACAACTCCCCATACATTTTGTACACAAAATTTCAGTTTTGTTAAATTTTCTCAAAATGTATGTTTACCCTTCGTTCGAGTTCAACATATGTTTTGTAGAATGCTTTTATACATAACATATCATGAGTTGGGGGAATAGAAAAATGTGACTCTGAAGAAAACTGTAAAAATGGGAACATTTGTGTACACAAAACATATATATGGGGAGTTGTCCACACACTTATCAGAGTGCGTTGCCAATTTGAGTTCCCCATAGGAATAAATGGACATCTTCAAAGAGCCGTAGTTTTCTTGTTTCTTACCCGATTATGCTCTAACTTTCAGAGATTATTCTTCTTAATCTCTTCAAGACTATGAAAACAACATTTTGCTTGTAGTCCGTGGGCCAGAGGGGTCTACCTGTGACCCCCCCTATGATCCTCCGACTTGGGTGTCATTTTGTCCATTGATATGTCTAATGTTAGAAACAAAATGTTAACAAGAAAAAAACTCATATACACTATGTTTTTTTACTACTTTTTGGGAGGTATGTAAAAATAGCACTTTTTCATTTTTTGATGCATTTCTTAAGGTTGGTGAAAATTGAGATTGCGTTAAGTACTCTCATTTGATAATGACTTGGTCTTTATCAACTAAATTTTGCTGATACATATTTTTATATATGCCTAAGACACAGGAAAAGTTTCATGGTCAAAGATGATTGGCTTCATATGATTATGACGTCATCAAATTTGCATATGAAAAATCATGGGAATTTCCGTAAACAAAACGGTCAAAAAAACAATGTTCATTAGTATAGTTTATTTTGTTCACCATGAGAATGATGATAATGAGCTTAAACTTATTATGTCTATTTCTGAAAGTATATTCAAATCAGAAATGCTATTATCCTTTGAATATATTGTACAAAAATGACCTTTTTTATTACGTAATCACCATGCGTCATATGCAAATATAAGGCATATGATGGCCATTTTGTGTAGGGCAAAAATCGGTACATATTGCTCCCTCTTTAATTTCTTTATTTTAGAACCAATCACTCTCATATTTGGCACATATGTAGAACTAGTAGGGCTTTTCTGTTTGCAATAAGGAGAATTTCAAAAGGTCATCATATGAGGGCGCTATTTACTAAAATTTGATAAAAACATACAAAATCCTTTAAATTCCGATAAAAATGTTTTTTTTCTCTATCTGCCTGATTTGTATAGACAACTTGACATTTTGTTTGCATTATTATGCAACTTTACTTTTCCTAGAATGAAATTAAAGACTGTTATGTTGTATCTTATATCTTTTAGCGTATATATAAGGCATAACTCCCTCTAGATTGTACCCTAAAAGTGCAATAGGGAATACAGTGCGCTACACACAATTAACTATTTCGATTATTTATTCAATCCTAACCTGAATCTAGTCCTGAGTGAGATATGCGATAGCATGTTTATTACGATATAAAATTAAGGCAAATTGTATGGGGACGTCTTGCCAGAAACTTGTTTTTTCTAAATATTTTGTATTATTATCTTTGGCATCACTTTTTTTTAAGAGAAGAGAACAAATACGTCTCGTTGACAAGTTCATTATTTGATCCCTCCTCAATTATGAGTTTTTGTCTCAAACTGATGGTTCTGTGTTGACAAATGGATTTTGCTTCATTAGTTTTCAAGTCCATACTTACGAGGACGATAATAATATATTTTTTAATTTTTACGGGCTAATTAAGGCAAAAACTGTATGAATGTGACCTTCAAACTGAATTAATAAATACATTGCGATATGATGTTTTTACGTACCATTTGTTCAGGCCAGTTAATCTAGCACTGGGTAAGTTGTTTCTGTCTGAATATATTTACAAATAAAAACATAACAAACACAAAATACATCTAGTCAGATTTAAAAAGAAAAATGTTAACTCTATTACTTGTTTGCTTGGACCACCGTTTTGGTCAGAAAAGGGAACAGCATACTACGTTTCATTAACAAGGATAAACATTATTTTCTTAAAATTAAACAAGAAAGTTCACATTTGATAATACGGGAACTTCATGTTTATAAGTTTGGGGTTACCAGGGAAACAGAGAGTTAACCAAACTTATAGCACAGGAGCAGTCTGTGTGTACAGAATTGTTTTGTATCTTCTGCAACTCTTTTTCTTTAATAAAGATGAAGCATACTATTCATATTCATCAAGCAGGATTTTACATCAATGTTTATTTAGAGCAATTAAGTAGAGACATTCCATTAGTCATTGACACATGTGAGTGGTAAAGATAAAGTTGTAGCCGTTCAATATAATTTGGTCTTCCTGAGAACCCTATATTTGGAAGGATCACGGCCTGAAAAGCAACTATGGCAACATTGTTGATATCGATTCGCTGTTTTATCCACTGTGTGGGAAACGGTGGCAGAGCATACACACTTTTAAGCTTAAATAACAACGAAGGAATAAACGACACATATCTGTCGAACTCTTTCCTTTTATATGTATTTTCTTTAGGAGATATCCATGGCATAAATAAGCTACAAAGATCAATGTGGCCATGTCAATAACAAACGGTAAGAAACCCTGGTCAACCATCATCATCAATGACCTGAAGGGGGAGGAGGGGGGGGGGGGGGGGGTGGGGGTACTCATGTATATTTGCGATACAGGTATGTGTCGCTTCAAAGACCCCTGTTTTTACAGCCGATCCGGCCGCTCTATGTTCACATTTTCATTTTGGAAAAGCCAATCGCCGCTCCTATAAGTCTTATTTTCATCAAAAACAATACAGGGCCGCTTTTTTTCAGAGCTCTGCCTCGATAAATAGTTGGCGATAGACAAGTGTTGGAGATAAGTCTACCTTTTCTACGTTGTAGGATATCTCCCGTACAGTGAAGGCATTATCTGCTGCAGATTGATAAACTGTTTGCTTTCAAAGGAGATTATCGGTTGTTTGTGTTTTATTTACCCCCACCTGTAATAGCAGTTTGGAGCTTGTTTCATTCATCATTTCGTACCACACCATACAACTTTCTTGCCAATGTCGGGCAAATCTGAGCGCTACGTCGTTGGCCTCTGTCGGATCTTTGATTGTGCACATTCCATGTACCATATCACAACTAGTCAGGTGGTCAATGATCTGAGGGGCTTGACCGCACTCGCATTCTGATGCACCTTCGATGTATCCCCAGTTCAACATGTTGGCTTGCATCTTCCCCACGCCTGCCAAAGCCTATTCCGGCTACGCAAAGTCACCTAGGGATGCATGGTTGAATCCTGTGGACAGTTTCTCTCTGATGGCACCATATGCGTAGGCTACCGATATGTCCTAGAGCTCAGCCTCTCTTCCCAGAGTTTGAGCCTTCTTGAAGACACGCTGTAGTCCAGGGGTTCAACAGATCATGAAAGGAAGCTTTTTCCGTGACTTAAAGCGCCGAGGATGCAGTGGGTAGACATGGAGTGGGTGTCCTTCACCTCTGTTTGTCTCAGTCGTTCCTCCTGGCTAACCAGCAGCCCTTCTTATTACAGCTGGGATGCGATGCCAGAGATTAGGTATACGTTATTAGTTCTCGTTCGTCTCATACATCATGATATAAACGGCAACTTTTGTTCTTCTTGGCATGTGCTGAGCTTTCCCACACCCGTGCAGACATATTCTGCAACATAGTAACAGAGAGCCAGAGCTGATTGTTGCAGTTTGGTTTGCACCCCACTTGGATGTGCATCAGTTCGTCAAGAAAGGCATTCGTGGAGCTGACCTTTCCTTTGAGCTGGATAATACAGGCCTTAATTGTACTCTTGAAAGATCTATCTAAGTTCACCCCTATGTAGACAGGACTATCACAGTGTCCCCGTCTAGTTTCCATTCCAAGTGATCTTCAGTTTCTGGTTTGCATGCATGTTCTTCAGATGAAAGGCGCATATTTGAGATTTAGTTTAATTTAATTAGCCTTCAGATGGTTCTCTTTGTAGTACAAGGATAGGTAGGTAAATCCCTCACACAAGGTGGATTCTGCCTTAGGGAAGTCATCACTGTGGGTGGTGATACACAGGTCGTCTAATAGATGAATCTCCTGGTCTCAGAGTAGATATAGGTTTATCGTTAACATAGATGTTGACATGGGCGGCGCGTAGATACTTCCGTATCACCCCCCCTCCCCCCTGATGAATAGGTATCAATGACAGATCCACGCCCATGGATGTTGAACAGAGTTTGGCCAGAATGCTTCCTGCGCCAACGACACTTCTTTCCAGACAGCTCGACGAAGAAAGCGTCTGTTTTCCAATCAGGGTCTTCACCATGTCGGTCAAGTGCATGTTGTTCACATTCAGTAGTTTGTGTAGAGTCTGTGCACAGTAGCATAAGCTGCTGAGAGGTCTACAAACACAAATCCAGTTAAGACATTTACTGGAAAACATCTTCTATATGTTGGGTAAGGTTAAGCAGTTGTCTTGTGCAATACTTCCTAGGCTGGAAATCATGCCTGTTCCTTCATCAGAGATGGTTTATACAACTGCACTTAGGTGGGTGCCTGGGGTGGGTCAGAATTAGTCGCTCGAACAGCTTAAAGGTGTGGAAAGAAGTGAGACTGATCTGTAACGCTTTGTTGCTGATGGGTCTTTTTTTTGGAGCTTGCATGGCATGTTCTGATGGATGTCGTTCCACGACAGGGAAAAGTGTCCTCCAACAGTTGTCCACACATGTAAATTGTTCAGGATTGTAGTGAGTGTGATCTTAATGTCAGCGATTACTTTGTTTGTTTTGTGCTCTTGACAACAATTCACAGGTTTTCAGCATAAATTAAAAAATGCTTCAGCAGTTTGGTTAAGTGAAATCAATTGTAAACTCATTTACATGATTGTTTAGGATGAGCCAGTGGCTTACAGTTCCATATGCATAGGTTTTTAAGCTATCTTCTATGGACTGTGACAAATTAAATTACTTAGCTCGTGATTTAGTATTGGTCAGGAGCCAGCCTGCCCAATATTGGGGTGCTCTTTTGTGATTGCATGGTGCTGGTTTAGGATAAAGTGCTTCAAAAGCTTAAAAAATGTGGCACAGAAGGCAGATGCTTAATTATTTTATCATTCTTTATGATAATTTCCTGGCATAAACGATAGTGATACTTTGGCATTATATCTGATCACTACAGTAAATGAGACAGACGGTGTAATGCTTAAGTTCCATGATAAAATTCGAGGTATATACACTATTTGTCACCCCGTATTTGCTTATACCATTTATTTAAAATAAAGAAAAACAAACAGCATGAAATATGGAATCTAACTGACATCAGCTATTGCCACAACCATTCTTTTCACAGGCCTTCATGCTAACAGATCATTTGTGAGGTGTCAGTGATTAACTGAATGTATTTAGTATCCCGTGTAAATGTATTATGAATATTGAGACATAGTACGTTTATTTTAGTAAAAAATAAGAGCGAAATGTTGCAAAAGGAGTTAAACAGTTCTACACACACAGATATTCCCCTGCATGTGCCTCTATACATTCCAGACAAACTTTTCAAGATCTAAAACATTTTTCAATGTGGTCGTTAACCTTGAATTTGCATTCAATTCATTCGCCACTTTCTGTCACCATGATAATCATTTAAAAGGCATGAATGTGTACTCATCTAGTTGTCACATGAAGTTCCTGTCACTTTTGGAGGGTAGGTATATCAAATAATGAACTGTAAACAAGAGATGTTCATTTGTTCTATTTTCTGAAACAAACAAATGTGATGCCAAACAGAAGTATAAATTCAAATATTGAAAAACAAGTTTCTGACCAGAATTCTTCCCAAAAACATTTTGTCTTAACTTGATATTGGAGGACTAGATACATAAGGTTACTACTAAGTGAATAATCTGAAATTGTTTGTATGTAGCGCAATGTAATCCCCATTCCACTTTAAAAGGTACAATTCAGTCTGAGTTATAAATAATTTAGACCCTAAAATATACAAGATACAACATAACAGTCTTTAATTTCATTCTAGGAAAAGTAAAGTTGCATAATAATGCAAACAAAATGTCAAGTTGTCTGTAACAAATCAGGCAGATAGAGAAAAGAAAAAAAAAACATTTTTAATCGGAATTATAAAGGATTTTGTATGTTTTATTATCAATTTTTTAGCAAATAGCCGCCCTCATATGAGATGACCTTTTGAAATTCTCCTTATTGCAAACAGAAGAGGCCCTACTAGTTCTACATATGTGCCAAATATGAGAGTGATTGGTTCTAAAATAAAGAAATTAAAGAGGGAGCAATATGTACCGATTTATGCCTTACATTTGCATATGACGCATGGTGATTACGTAATAAAAAAATGTCATTTTTGTACAATATATTCAAAGGATAATAGCATTTCTGATTCGAATATACTTTCAGAAATAGACATATTAAGTTTTAAGCTCATTATCATCATTCTCATGGTGAAAAAAATAAACTATACTAATGAACATTGTTTTTTTTTGACCGTTTTGTTTACGGAAATTCCCATGATTTTTCATATGCAAATTTTGATGACGTCATAAATCATATGAAGCCAATCATCTTTGACCATGAAACTTTTCATGTGTCTTAGGCATATATAAAATATGAATCAGCAAAATTTAGTTGATAAAGACCTAGCCATTATCAAAATGAGAGCACTTAACGCAATCTCAATTTTCACCAACCCTAAGAAATGCAGCAAAAAAATGAAAAAGTGCTATTTTTACATACCTCCCAAAAAAGTAGTAAAAAAAACATAGTGTATATGAGTTTTTTTCTTGTTAACATTTTGTTTCTAACATTAGACATATCAATGGACAAAATGACACCCAAGTCGGAGGATCATAGGGGGGGTGGGGGGGGGGGGGGGGGGGGGTCACAGGTAGACCCCTCTGGCCCACGGACTATTATGTGAATTGAATACACACTAGCTTGATTTGTATTTTTTGTATGTAAGATAAAACTACATGTATTAAACTATTATTGTTATATTCCTTATTTATGAATAAGATGTACACATTGGACATGTTTTTATTCAATTGTACATGTTATATGCTTATACTTGGTACTTGTAGTGGTGGAATTTAATGAATCATACCTGTGTCAAAACCTGTGTATAGTGACCACCTAAAGCAAATGAGAAAAGTGACCTCTACAGACAGGTTTCATAACACTTTCTCTGCAGAGGAACACTTTAACTGGCCAGTATAGGCAGGTTGGCTGCTATAGACAGGTGGCCACAATAGGCAGGTTGACTGCTTTAGACAGGTGGCCACAATAGGCAGGTTGACTGCTATAGACAGGTGGCCACAATAGGCAGGTTGACTGCTATAGAACAGGTGGCCACAATAGGCAGGTTGACTGCTTTTAGACAGGTGGCCACAATAGGCAGGTTGACTGCTTATAGAGACAGGTGGCCACAATAGGCAGGTTGGCTGCTATAGACAGGTGGCCACAATAGGCAGGTTGACTGCTATAGACAGGTGGCCACAATAGGCAGGTTGACTGCTTTAAGACAGGTGGCCACAATAGGCAGGTTGGCTGCTATAGACAGGTGGCCACAATAGGCAGGTTGACTGCTTTTAGACAGGTGGCCACAATAGGCAGGTTGACTGCTATAGACAGGTGGCCACAATAGGCAGGTTGACTGCTTTAGACAGGTGGCCACAATAGGCAGGTTGACTGCTATAGACAGGTGGCCACAATAGGCAGGTTGGCTGCTATAGACAGGTGGCCACAATAGGCAGGTTGACTGCTTTAAGAACAGGTGGCCACAATAGGCAGGTTGACTGCTTTAGAGGACAGGTGGCCACTATAGGCAGGTTGACTGCTTTTAGGACAGGTGGCCACAATAGGCAGGTTGACTGCTTTTAGACAGGTGGCCACTATAGGCAGGTTGACTGCTTTAGAGACAGGTGGCCACAATAGGCAGGTTGACTGCTTTAGACAGGTGGCCACTATAGGCAGGTTGACTGCTTTAGACAGGTGGCCACAATAGGCAGGTTGACTGCTTTAGACAGGTGGCCACTATAGGCAGGTTGACTGCTTTAGAGACAGGTGGCCACAATAGGCAGGTTGACTGCTTTAGACAGGTGGCCACAATAGGCAGGTTGACTGCTTTAGACAGGTGGCCACAATAGGCAGGTTGACTGCTTTAGACAGGTGGCCACTATAGGCAGGTTGACTGCTTTAGACAGGTGGCCACTATAGGCAGGTTGACTGCTTTAGACAGGTGGCCACTATAGGCAGGTTGACTGCTTTAGACAGGTGGCCACTATAGGCAGGTTGACTGCTTTAGAGACAGGTGGCCACTATAGGCAGGTTGACTGCTTTAGACAGGTGGCCACTATAGGCAGGTTGACTGCTTTAGGACAGGTGGCCACTATAGGCAGGGTTGACTGCTTTAGACAGGTGGCCACTATAGGCAGGTTGACTGCTTTAGGACAGGTGGCCACTATAGGCAGGTTGACTGCTTTAGACAGGTGGCCACAATAGGCAGGTTGACTGCTTTAGACAGGTGGCCACTATAGGCAGGTTGACTGCTTTAGAGACAGGTGGCCACTATAGGCAGGTTGACTGCTTTAGACAGGTGGCCACAATAGGCAGGTTGACTGCTTTAGGACAGGTGGCCACAATAGGCAGGTTGACTGCTATAGACAGGTGGCCACAATAGGCAGGTTGACTGCTTTTAGACAGGTGGCCACTATAGGCAGGTTTGACTGCTATAGACAGGTGGCCACAATAGGCAGGTTGACTGCTTTAGACAGGTGGCCACTATAGGCAGGTGACTGCTATAGACAGGTGGCCACAGTAGACAGGTTGACTGCTTTAGGAGACAGGTGGCCACAATAGGCAGGTTGACTGCTTAGACAGGTGGCCACAATAGGCAGGTTGACTGCTTTAGAGACAGGTGGCCACAATAGGCAGGTTGACTGCTTTAGACAGGTGGCCACAATAGGCAGGTTGACTGCTTTAGACAGGTGGCCACTATAGGCAGGTTGACTGCTATAGACAGGTGGCCACAAATAGGCAGGTTGACTGCTTTAGACAGGTGGCCACTATAGGCAGGTTGACTGCTATAGACAGGTGGCCACAGTAGACAGGTGACTGCTTTAGACAGGTGGCCACAATAGGCAGGTTGACTGCTTTAGACAGGTGGCCACAATAGGCAGGTTGACCTTGCTTTAGAGACAGGTGGCCACAATAGGCAGGTTGACTGCTTTAGACAGTGGCCACAATAGGCAGGTTGGACTGCTTTAGACAGGTGGCCACAATAGGCAGGTTGACTGCTTTAGGACAGGTGGCCACAGTAGACAGGTTGACTGCTTTAGAGACAGGTGGCCACAATAGGCAGGTTGACTGCTTTAGACAGGTGGCCACAATAGGCAGGTTGACTTGCTATAGACAGGTGGCCACAATAGGCAGGTTGGCTGCTATAGACAGGTGGCCACAATAGGCAGGTTGACTGCTATAGACAGGTGGCCACAATAGGCAGGTTGACTGCTTTAGACAGGTGGCCACAATAGGCAGGTTGACTGCTTTAGACAGGTGGCCACTATAGGCAGGTTGACTGCTTTAGACAGGTGGCCACAATAGGCAGGTTGACTGCTTTAGACAGGTGGCCACTATAGGCAGGTTGACTGCTTTAGAACAGGTGGCCACAATAGGCAGGTTGGCTGCTATAGACAGGTGGCCACAATAGGCAGGTTGACTGCTTTTAGACCAGGTGGCCACAATAGGCAGGTTGACTGCTATAGACAGGTGGCCACAATAGCAGGTTGACTGCTTTAGACAGGTGGCCACAATAGGCAGGTTGACTGCTTTTAGACAGGTGGCCACAATAGGCAGGTTGACTGCTTTTAGACAGGTGGCCACAATAGGCAGGTTGACTGCTTTAGACAGGTGGCCACTTTGACCGGTTTGATTACAATGATTACATGCAATATCAAACACAATCTACATTATACACAAATATTTAAAAAATGTCTTGATCTTTATACTGAAGGTGTCCCTTCTTTTTATTATTCAATAATTATTTATTCCATAGAATACATTAACATGTACATCAATACACCATCATCGAGTAGACTTAATTCACTATGCACACATACTCTACCCTGTTTAGGCATCGTGAATGTCATATCATTTCATGAAATGCTTCAAAATATCCCTAAATTATACTTCCATATTCCTTCAGACATAATTATACAAATATGGTATAACATCATTTGACAAAAAGTATTAATTCTTAAGCCCAAATGCATACAGAGCAGACTCGACAAAATCAAACTGTTTTCTCTTGGGATAGTTGGGCATGATCAGGCCAAGTTGATTCAAGATGTTGATTCTGAGCCTTGGAACAATGGACACTGTGCTGATCCAACCAAAAACCAGTCGGATCGGGTCAAGTTGACTCTGTGTGCCTTGGTCTTAAGATGCACAAGCACATAACATTTTGTCAAGGATTGGCAACAAATTATTGCGCTCGATCATGATTTATTTTCTTTGAATTTTAAATCTAAAAAAAGAAACAGATAAATTTACAACCGTAACTCGTACATCAGCCAGTTTTCTCATGAAATCACTTTTCAAAAGCACAATATTTCAGTAAATGAAAGATCTACTACAGGGTTGAGAATGAAAATGCCTACATGTTGGATAGAGTTGCCATTTTCTTATCCCTATAAAAAACAACACTGACATTCTTCCATACATCTATCATTACGAAAATTGCATTTAAAAAAAATGAAAAGTGCAGTGACTTGCTATGGTTCTCTCAATGTCACCCAGTATGTTTTCTATTTGTCGACAAATTTGATGACAAATGCTGGCATTTCTCCCTTATGTGTGAAAAGTAACAAAACAAAACAAATTTTGATCAGAGTATCAGACAAATACAAACTGCCAACAGATAACATTTGTCCACCTCATGTGGAATCTATACATTTTGTGTTGGATTCGATCAGCCAATAACAAATCAGAAAAATCTTTTGATGAATACGAATTCTAGCAAAATGAAACATATACACTTTAAATTACATTTATCGCCTTAAAACTGTCTGATAGTTATGCGAGAGCCTTAAATCTCCCATCACAAAACTGACAAAGTTGACAAATAAATTAAATAAGCAAAGAAAATAGGCTTGACATCAAACCCGAGACCTCCGGATTGCTATACCTGTGCTCTAAATCCGTAGGTCTTAGGTTTGATTCACAGTGAAGCCCATTTTTCTTTGTTAATTTCATTTATTTAATGTATTTCTGGTCAGTTTCCTTTTTATTTGAAAAATTACAATTACGGTAACCACAATTGAGAATTGATGGTAATTCACTATTGATTGGGGGGTATTGCAAACATGAAGTAACAGGTAATCTCTCTTATACCTCACAGTATCATTCAGCATTCAAACTTCCTGTTCAATCTAAAACACCAGGCACACCTCTCTCAGAGTATAATTTAATCATAGTCAGTATAGTCACCGATATTCACAAATAGTTAAAAATTTAGCGCCACAAATATAAGTTTGTTGAGTCTTACTGAACTCTTGCATAACAAAAAGGACAAATATATGATGCCCTAAATGGGCCGATACACCTCTGATAATGAAGCACCGAAGTGTGAAAGTCACAGCTCTTCATTTTTTATCACCATCATTTACATGCCAACTGCATTCAAGGGAGTCAAGATTAGTGGTCTCAATAGCCAGGTGGTAGCTAGAGCAGGTTTGACTGTACAATCCTATGATAGTCAAAGAGTTATTATAACCAAATCAGAATATCTATCACAGGCAAAAACCATATAACGACAGACAAAAAACTGTATTACCATCCCCCAAAACCCAAATAATGACAATCTTACACCTCTTGAACACCTTCATAATGCAATATTATGTTGTTGCAAAACACAATATTACAGAGATACAGTAACCGTTGTTCCCACCAAATTTAATGAAAGTAATACCCCTGATAACTACACAAAATTAAAAATAAATAAGTAACATTTGAGTAAACATTACTTAACAAGATAATCCAAATCTGCAACATTTTCAGAGATGAATCTGGTTCCCTTCTGAATGCCCAAGATAATTGCAATATAACGCAAAATTATCATCAAGAACATACTATATGCATCAGAAGGAGTAACGCCTGTCAACAGTTTGTATTCCATTGTTGATACATGTAGTTCTGAGGTACAACATTTCTTTGGTTTACTAGTATTTTGATAAAGCATATTTCATTACTAACGTCACCTTTAATAAAAGTTTGTTTTTTTTGTCCAAAGGTCTGATATTTGATAGTTCAGAGGTAAAACATTTCTTTGGTTTAAAAGTATTATTTGATAATGCATATTTCATCACAAACTTCATCTTTTTCTCCAAAGGTTTGATGATCGATGTCTAAATTTAGCACAAAAAGGACTTAACACCCTTCTCACTCTCTCCCAACAATGTCACAATTCACATCTTCCCTTTGAGTTCACTCCAGGTTCTCCTCGGCAAAGTGTTTAGACATTTTAACCCGTTCCCTTCAAGTTTCTGTTATCCCCATAGACTTTGTACACAACCCACCCAGTTCCCATAGACACAGGGTTAGACTGCCCCAGTCCAGACCTTTGATACAAATAGTGTCTGGGATACCTCAGACTAAGTTCTGTATTTCTTTATTTAATTCTAACCAATTTAGGCCTTTTGTTTGGTTATTGTTCGGCTACCTTTCAATTATGGACCTGGAAATTTCATCTCATAAAATAGCAATTGCAACAAAATGTTGTCAAACTGCTGAAATTTAAATATATGTTGTAACATATCGTTCCATCTCAGATTTAAGTTTTGTTCCATCTCAACATTTTTGACAAGTACAAAATAGTTCAAGTCAAATAAAACCTCAGATGGTTTAGAATGCAGCACAAAAAGTTGTTGGTTGGTTTTGGTTTGGGTTATTCTAGCTCCACTATGAGATCGTCCTCTGCTATACTGTCACCCTCTGCAAAATGGATCGCTTTCACCTGAGAGAGAGAGAAAGAGAATTGTTGATCAGTATCAATTTTGTTCACAACTCACTACAAATGTGCTGTCGACCCTTCTGTGTGGCTGTGAACCATGGAATTTACAAAATACTCATGAAAAGAAAAGATGCTTTTGACTGAAAATGCCTACAAAAGGAACTACACAGTAACCCAAGTGGAATGATGTAATCACAAATAATGAAGTCAGAGAACGTTTCAAATCAGCCTCCAGTATCTGCAACAATCTGTAAATGCAGCACAAGAGTTGGTTGGTTGGTTTTTGTTATTCTAGCTCCACTATGAAATCATCCTCTGCTATACTATCGGCCCGATCGGGCCACCAAATATTGGAAATATGAGATTTGTACTGGCCCGACGGCAATTTTTTGTGGCACCGGGCCATCGGGCCTACAGTAATTTTGAGCGTTGTATAAACATGTAGTACAACATGTCCCCATACTTAAAAGCAAAGAATTTGCCAGTTTTATGAGATCAATCTATAGAAAAATAACTTATCATTGTTATAAAAATACACAAACTAACAAGGAGTTAAATGAAGGAAAGGGACATACATGTACATTCCCAATTTGCTCTGAGCATTTTAAAGCTCAAAAAAGTTTGGCTAAATGGCTGGAGGAATGTCTTATAAAACCATTTTGAAATATTCTCTGACTTTAGGCCTAAATCACACCAACTTTCAAATTCCATGACTTGCTAGATTTGTCCAGGTCCAGTACAAACCCTGCCCAAGAAACAAAAATGGCCAAATAAACTTTTCTGCCTAGTGGCAAAGTCGAGCAACTCATTTTTAGTGGCCTGAAACCTTAATTTGGTAGCCCCACACAAAGAAATACATTTGGGTAAGTAGAATCTGCATTAATGACATTTGTGACAGACTATAGCAAAACCCGGCACTTGTCGGTAATTCAAGTATTGAAGAAATGGGCATTTTAAGTTCACGCAATGTGTGTAAAAGACCCATGATTGTAAAATTTAAACAATCATATCTTCGCCAATTATTGACCAATAAGTTAGAACAAGGCATCAAATGAAAGCTTGTGATGAGGCCTTTCTAATGATATGAAAATCTTCATTTTGATTTTTACCGACAAGTGCCAGGTTTTGCTATAGCCGGTCACATTTAGCTGGCCCAAAGCTAGTTTTTAGTGGCCCTGGGCCAGGGGCCCTGTGTGAATTTTGAGCCCTGCAAACATCCATGGGTTTTACCTTTCCATCTGCTGATGCATACAGAACTGTTGTGCATCTTCATGGCTTCTACCACACAGATCTCTTGGCCCTCTCCAACCTGCATATAACATTAATAACACAAATGATGGTAATAATTATGATAATAATAATAATATAATAATGATACTAATGATGCATACAGCTGTTGTGCATCTTCATGGCTTCTACTACACAGATCTCTTGGCCCTCTCCAACCTGGATATGATAATAATAACACAAATGATGGTAATAATAATAACCATAATAATATAATAATACAAATTACAATAATGCATACAGACTGTTGTGCATATGCGTATAACTACACAGATCCCCTGGCCCTCTCCAACCTGCATATAACAATAATACAAATGATGATAATGATGATGATTATGATGATTGACAACAACAACAACAATGATAATAATAATAATAATTATAATAATAATAATAATTATAATAATAATAATAATTATAATAATAATAATAATTATAATAATAATAATAATGATAATAATATTGATTATAATAATGCATACAGGCTGTTATGCATCTTCATGGCTCCTACTACACATATTTTCTTAATAAAATGCATAAAACTAGGACATATCAGTAGGGTATGTATACAAAATATGGTAAAATAATTTCGTACAATTTCAAAAGTAAAGCCAGTATAGTATAAATATTGAATAGATTGATAGTTTGCTTGATGAGGTGGATGGTTGGTCAGTTGACCTGCTGTCTGATTGATTGATTGATTGGTCAACAATGATAAGCAACATTTTTTTATATAAGTTAGAGAGAATTAGACAGAAAAGTGACAGATAGATAGATTGGTTGAGTGTAAAATTCAAATAAGATCACTTGGAGCTTTCAAATTTCTCTCGCATTTTGACATTTTGACATTTTGACTTACAGTAACAGAGATTGAAATGGGTTTTGACTTTTCAAATGTCTCCCTAATTATAGAAACATTTAAGTTTGAATTGATATCATTCCAGAATGCTTGTTAGATTATAGTCCACAGTATGAGAATTGGATACTTCACACAAACCATCAGGTATAGAATTTGACATCAGTTTTCACATACGTATTGCTAGTATTAGTCTATCAGGTTATGTAAAGCAGCAATTTTTTTTGCTATAATCTTGGAAACACTTTTTAATTTGGTCTAAATACATTACTGATGATAAAAAGTGATGTTTCCATTTTTTATTTTTGGTCCCAGGGTGCATTTTGGCGATTTTAAAGATAATGAGCTAATTTGCATTTTTTTGAAATAAGGTCAGGGGTCATTTTCTATCTAGGAATAGTACAATATTGATAAAAACTAGTATTCTATGGTATTTTGGGGCAAGGATTCCATTTCCGGTGCTCGTTTGCAAGTGCTGTATGGGAAACACTCTGAAATCCAAGATGGCTGCCCCTAATTTGCATATTTATGAATATTATTGATTTTCAGTGGCTACAGCCCCTAATAAGCAATAATTCCGGATTATTATTTGTCAGCTATGTTCTAAGTATGTATTTAAGATATCAAAGATGAGTTGCCATCGTGGCAACCTCTAGTAATGAATATTATTTGCATAATTATGTATTTTACCTAATTTGCATATTCCTCCAAATCGAGTATATTGGGAACCCGGCAAGTAAAAAAGACAAGTAATACCACTTTTCCAAGGTTTTAGGGGGCAACAAATCCATTTATGATACTTTTTTACCTGTATCACCTCGGCAACCAACATAAATCCAAGATGGCCGCATTTGTCATTTTAAAGTAAATATTGCTATTTGCTACTTTAATGGCATTTAATTTATCAAAATATGATTTGTTTACTGAAAGCAAACAACTACATTGTGATTCAAGTATTCTAGTTGCTCATTCCAATAATTAAAAGTCAAAACATTATAATATCAATCTAGCATAACCGAAATAATATAGACGTGTATCATAACATGCGTAATTTAGGGAGCAGCCATCTTGGATTTGAGATGGATGCCATGGTGATACAGGTAAATAAGTATCAAAAATGGATCTGCTGCCCCCCAAAACCTTGGAAAATTGGTATTACTTATCTTTTTTACTTGTCGGGATCCCAATATACTCTATTTGGGGGAATATGCAAATTAGGTAAAATACATAATTATGCAAATAATATGCATTGCTAGAGGTTGCCACGATGGCAACTCATCTTTGATATCTTAAATACATACTTAGAACATAACTGACATATAATAATCCAGAATTATTGCTTATTAGGGGCTGTAGCCACTGAAAATCAATAATATTCATAAATATGCAAATTAGGGGAAGCCATCTTGGATTTCAGAGCGTTTCCCGTACAGCACTTACAAACGAGCACCGGAAATGGAATCCTTGCCCCAAAATACCATAGAATACCAGTTTTTATCAATATTGCACTATTCCTAGATAAAAAATGACCCCTGACCTTATTTCACAAATATGCAAATTAGCTAATTATCTTTAAAATCGCCAAAATGCACCCTGGGACCAAAAATAAAAAATGGAAACATCACTTTTTCTCATCAGTAATGTATGTAGACCAAATTAAAAACTGTTTCCAAGATTATAGCAAAAAATTTCACAACATTTATTTGTACTACATTAGGGGATATACTATATAGGCAAACTTTGTTCTTCTTTGGAGATGTCACATATCAGACAGAAGAACCTAAAAATGATATTGGGATGCATGTAAAGTCTCAAATATCACTTTTGGAAAAAATAGCGTAAGTTAACAGATAACTTTACTGATCCACTCACCGTCTGACCAACTTCTATATGCAGAGCATGGAGCTTGCCAGGCATAGGGGAGACTATCTCCTTGCTCATGTCTGCCTTGATCTTCTCAGGCATCAGGGCTTGTAGATCAGCTGCATCTTGTCGCATTACGCTCAGTGAGAACTAGAGAGAGAAACAGTTGATTGATTAATTAATTAATGCATTGATTGATTGATTAATGTATTTATTGATTGATATGGCATTGATTGATTGATTGATTGATTGATTGATTAATACATTGATTGATTGATGTATTGATTGATTGATTAATGTATTTATTGATTGATTAAGGCATTGATTGATTGATTGATTGATTAAATGAATGATTGATTTATTGAATGATTGATTAATACATTGATTGATTGATTGATTGATGTATTGATTGATTGATTGATTGATTGATTAATGTATTGATTGATTGATTGATTGATTGATTGATTAATTTATTTATTGATTGATTACATGTAGTTGATTGTTTTATTTAATTGATTAATTAGCTGATCTATTTATATTGATTGATTGACTGACTGACTGGTTGCATGTTTTGGTGGTGCATTGATCAAGTAGCTGATGGATTAATTGATGTTGGTTGGTCAGGCGGTCAGTCAGTTGATTGATTGATTGATTGATTAGTTGATGAAATTGATTGAATGCATGATTGATTGACTGATTAACAGATTGATTAAAAAATATATTGATTGATTCTCCCTAGGAAGCAACACATTCTATATACATATTGTAGTTGTACTTTGTAATCATACAAGTATGTACATAGTTGGGTTCACTATGTCAATATTTTAATGTTCGTTGGATTTTTTTGGAGAGTCTGAAAAAACTATACATTTTTGGAAACGTTATAGTATAAGCAATCAGAAAACCAATGTTTCCATTTGCCCCGAGTCCTTTATGGCCGCCATCTTGGATTTTCAAATGGCCGCCGTAAAAGGGGTTTTCGTCAATATCCCAGCTACTAGATAACCGAGAGATTGGATTTTGACAGCTAATCCACCATTTTCAGGGCCACAGAATCCAATGGTAATCAGAAAAATAATGTTCCAGTTTGCCCTGATACCTAAATGGCCGCCATCTTGGATTTTTTCAAAATGGCCGCCGTTTAAAGGGTTTTCGTCAATATCCTGGCTACTAAATAACATAGAAATTTGATTTTGACAGCTAAACCAACATTTTCAGGGCCACAGAATCCAATGGTAATCAGAAAAATAATGTTCCAGTTTGCCCTGATACCTAAATGGCCGCCATCTTGGATTTTTTCAAAATGGCCGCCGTTAAAAGGGTTTTCGTCAATATCCCGGCTACTAAATAACATAGAAATTTGATTTTGACAGCTAAACCAACATTTTCAGGGCCACAGAATCCAATGGTAATCAGAAAAATAATGTTCCAGTTTGCCCTGATACCTAAATGGCCGCCATCTTGGATTTTTTCAAAATGGCCGCCGTTAAAAGGGTTTTCGTCAATATCCCGGCTACTAAATAACATAGAAATTTGATTTTGACAGCTAAACCAACATTTTCAGGGCCAAGGATTCCAATGGTTATAACAAAAATAATGTTTTTATTTGCCCATCAGAAAACGCAATCAGAAAACCAATGTTTCCATTTGCCCCGAGTCCTTTATGGCCGCCATCTTGGATTTTCAAAATGGCCGCCGTAAAAGGGGTTTTCGTCAATATCCCAGCTACTAGATAACCGAGAGATTGGATTTTGACAGCTAATCCACCATTTTCAGGGCCACAGAATCCAATGGTAATCAGAAAAATAATGTTCCAGTTTGCCCTGATACCTAAATGGCCGCCATCTTGGATTTTTTCAAAATGGCCGCCGTTTAAAGGGTTTTCGTCAATATCCTGGCTACTAAATAACATAGAAATTTGATTTTGACAGCTAAACCAACATTTTCAGGGCCACAGAATCCAATGGTAATCAGAAAAGTAATGTTCCAGTTTGCCCTGATACCTAAATGGCCGCCATCTTGGATTTTTTCAAAATGGCCGCCGTTAAAAGGGTTTTCGTCAATATCCCGGCTACTAAATAACATAGAAATTTGATTTTGACAGCTAAACCAACATTTTCAGGGCCAAGGATTCCAATGGTTATAACAAAAATAATGTTTTTATTTGCCCTGATACCTTTCTGGCAGCCATCTTGGATTTTTTCAAAATGGCCGCCCTAAAAAGGTTTTTTGTCAATATCCCAGCTACTAAATAAGCTAGAAATTTGATTTTTAAAGCTAAACCACTATTTGCAGGGCCACGGAATCTAATGGTAATCAGGGAAATAATGTTTCTATTTGCCCTGATACCTATATGGCCGCTATCTTGGATTTTTCAAAATGGCTGCCGTAAAAGGGTTTTCGTCAATATCCCAGTTACTAAATAACCTTGAAATTTAATTTTTTGCAGCTAAATCACTTTTCGGGGCGAAGGAATCGAATGGTATAGAAAATAATTAAGCTTGATTTAACCACAAACTTATTTGACTGAAATTTTCCGTTTTTACTGAATTCTTTACAAGTGATCAACCAAGGAGTCTTTATATACAGGTATCATCACCATTCTGACACTCACTGCCACACTGGCAAAGATCCATGCAGGATAAGTTTGTTGTTCTGCAAGAACATCTGGCAGAAGAACAGTCTGTTTTGCATTGACAGTTAACCATCTGAATGATGGACTTTGGAATGCAATGGTGTCAACTTATTTGGCTGAAACTATCTGTTTTACTGAATGTTTTACAAGTGATCATACAAGCATGAACGTTCCACTAAATTAGTGTCCATTAAGAACAAACATGCTCATTATGGCAGAAATAGGTTTAATCTTTTAAAGGGGAATTCCACCCCAGAAATGTGATGTTTGCTACAAAATGAAGTGAATATGAAGAATCATGATCGAAAATCTGAGCCAAAACGGTAGAGCAATAAAAAAGTTATGACAGGATGAACTTTGCTCTGATTTTTAGTATCGTTCAAAATTGCTATCGATCGTGACGTCACTTGCGAGCTGCAGCCATTTTGACTTCTACATGGAACTTTTACAAAATTTTAATTTCTTAATAACAAAGCAAATTTATGAACTTACAAATTCTAGAGAGGTTGGCCCATCGATATTATTCTATGAATTCGTGAAAACAACCAAAGATAATTAATTTTTAGCAACGAAAATGAGAAATAAGTGTATTTTCATGTACTAAAGCCAGGGCGAGTTGCTCGTCAATGATGTTACATAATTATGGCGGCAATTTTGAAACGACGGATCACTCATTACCACATGATGTTCAAATAGGTATAACTCTCACGTTTCTTGTCCGATTTTGATCAAACTTTCACCAATTATGCCTCTTATTATGCTTATTCAAATAACGAATGGTTTTATCAGGCCCGGAATACCCCTTTCAGCCGCCAAGGAGTCTTTACATATCATCGCCATCATCAGTTTCATACTTGTTCTCTGTGTCCTCATCATTTTGACAAGATGCTAATGGATCTTCTCAGTGCACATGATTACTGTGTTCCGTATGGCCGTACCCTGCTAATTGAAACAACTCTGGCCAATGCTGTTGTACAAAGAGTTCCAAGGTCTGTATGTACCACTTTTCTTGAAGAAGGGTGCCTTTGTGTGTGTTCTTCGCAGTAGATAACACAAACTTTTCACAGGATACTGCTGATGGGAAAGGAACCAACCATGGAACGATTACTGCTTTATACCAGAAGGCAGAGGTTCGTGGAGAACCAGTTGCACCACCCTTGAAGATAGGCGATGCCCAGAGTCTGTCTGTCACTCCATACCATGTAGATATGCTGCACTGTGAAAAGCCAAAACCACAGCTTTCAAACAGAATGGACCACTTTGTCACCAGCAAGGGAATCTCGGGATCCTACCAGCTGTCACAACTAGGATGGATTGTTGCTACTGCTTTATCCAGAATGGAAGCAGTAGAAACATCGAGCAATATTCCAGGCTGGGCAGGATACAACTCACTGTTGTCTGAAAGCAAGCCATTGACCCAGGTCGGAGCCCTTCCACTACTCCCAGAGGTGGCACACGAGTGGTCAACCCTTCTGACTGTGATCATGCAAGCAATTCAACTAAGAAAGCTGGCTGTTTGTGAAGATCACCCCACTGTGATTTCATTTGACATGGCTCTTTATGACATGGTCCAACTGCTAGATGCCAGACCTGACCTGAAACGCAGTTGTTCCACGACTGGGAGAGCTACATGTTACCATGGCTGCCCTCCGCGCTCTTGGTGTCTCCATGGGGAACTCTGGTATTGATGATGCCTGGATAGAAGCTGATGTCATATGATTCATATGATTCATATGTAGCTCTCTATGAAATGGCACTAGAGGAGTTCTTCACGGATAACTCACAACTGAAAGAGTATGTCGAATGCAACAGAGGGAGTTGAAGCTGCCAGTTATGAGGGGAGCAGGCACACACAAGCTTAGTCTGTGAAACAAGCAAACACCACTCTACTTGAGGCCTTGACCACTGCTAATGTCATCACAATTTTCCAAGAATGGGAAAAACAGAGATCCAACAATGCAATGTTTAAGGCAATGACGCCTTTGACCGAATCAAATACAAACGACTCTGGCCCAGATACATCATAGACATGCATGATCTGAGGACCAATCACCCTGAAACCTGGGAAGAACTGCAAGCAGGCAATATTGCAGTCATGAAGAATGATATGCCCTTTGTATCCATCGGGGCGGACCATGCATGCGAGCATCTCAACAAGCTGATGCAAATTCATTCTGGACTCATCGGCATCTCAAACAATGCCAATGCTAGGCAGAGATTCTTCATGGTCACACCAGAACTCTCCCGTGTTGCAAAAGAGTTCAAGAGTCAGTTTTATTTGGAACCTGACAAAACCAGGGAGCATCATGACCCTGGGCCAAGTTCTGTCAAGAAGGAGCATGATGTTATCGACAAGATCAAGGCAGCCATACTGAAATAATTATGATAACCCATTTTCTGCTGAAGGTGCAAACTGCACAATGTAATCACTCTTGCCTTCATTCCTGATGAGTATGTACCAAAAATTTTGAATGCAGATGCGACTGGACAAAAGCTGTATGACAACTACGTGTCAGAGCGAATCAATGGAGATGACAGCCTATGGGCACCAGTAAAGAAGGAGAATAACAAGATGTTTATGTCTGCAATCAAGAAAGCCACTGTAAAACTTCGAGACAAGACTGTGGATCTAAAGGAGACCAAGGACTTGTATGGGAGACTCATGGTCCTGGCCAGGTCCAGCAGAGACATCAACCACAAAGAGGCCATTGGGAACCACAAATTCACTCTGACACCAAGAGCCCTTTTTGCTCCTGATGGTACAATCCTGCCATGCCTGGACAAATCGAAGCTGATCCACCTCCTCAGCAAGTTGGAAACCACATAAACTACACAGCAGCTAGAAGATTGGATGGACACCACACCATATGCTCCAAGTCGCAAGATAGCCCTGGTAGATGGAATGGTTCTTCTGCAGCAGATGGCCAAGAAACCAGCAACCATGGGGACAGTCAAATATATCAGTGAATGCTTTAACGACTGATGTCCCTCACAAAAGATTATGATAAAATCATCCTTGTGTTTGACACGTACAGAGATGATTCTCTGAAGAGTGCTACCAGGGATAAAAGAAGGAAAGGAAAGGCACCAGTCCAGTATCAGGTCAGAGATGAACAAACATAAACCACATCCTTGAGTAGGTTCCTTTCACATGACTATCTTGCTGCAAAGACTGTAGAGTACAACAAAACATCACACAAACAGGTCATCAACTCTTCTTCATGGCATACCAGTAACAACGAAGACTTGCTTTTCCAAGACAACAATCATGAAGAAGCAGACACACTGCTGATCTACCAGGGTGTCATGGCATCACAGCGCAACCCAGTGGATGCACAGACGGTTTTCTTCTCCCCAGACATAGATGTCCTAGTGTAAGTCATATCAAACTATGACCTCATGCTCAAGAACACTTCCATTTCCATGGGTTCTGGGGTTATGGCGATAGAGCCAATCTGGAGAGCCATAGGGGCAGAAAGAGCAAAGGCTTTGCCATCCTTCCATGCATTCACTGGCGCTGACAACACTGCAATGTAATCTCGTATAGGGAAAGAAACCTGGCTGCAAGTCTACATGAAAGCAGATATAGATGTAATCAGTTCTCTGCAAATGCTTTCAACAGAGGCAGAAGTGACCGAAATTGTGCTGGCTACTCTCGCTATCTTCATCTGTGCAGCCTACTCCCCCAAAGGCATCTACATCAAGACCATAACCGAACTGCGATGGCATCTCTTCTGCAAGCACATGGCAGAATGTGATAAGCTCCCTCCTACCCTTGGAGCTCTGAGACAACATATCCTGAGAGTCCATATCCACGCCAGAGTGTGTGGACAGGCCAGCATTGCTATGCAGTATCCTCAGCTGGATCCCCTGCGGAATGGCTACCACAAGGAGTCCGATGGCCAGTTGAAACCAACCATGACAGATGCCCTTCCAGCTCCAAAGGCCATCATTGAGATGGTAAGCTGAAAGGACTGTTCTTCTGCCAGATGTTCGTGCAGAACAAAGAACTTATCCTGCACCGATCTGTGCCAGTGCAGCACTGAGTGTCAAAATGATGAGGACACACAGAACAAGTACGAATCTGATGATAACGATGATGGCGATGATTTGTAATGACTGGCTAAAAGATTAAAGCTATTTCTGCCATGATGAGCATGTTTGTTCTTAATGGACACTTGTAAAACATTTCATGAAACGGAAAGTTTCAGCCAAATAAGTTGACACCATTGGGTTCCAAAAGCCGTCATTGAGATGGTTAACTGTCAATGCAAAACAGACTGTTCTTCTGCCAGATGTTCTTGCAGAACAACAAACTTATCCTGTACCGATCTTTGCCAGTGCGGCAGTGAGTGTCAGAATGGTTGATCACTTGTAAAGAATTCAGTAAAATATACCATTGGATTCCTTGGCGCTGAAAATGGTGATTTAGCAGTTAAAATCAAATTTTAGGTTATTTAGTAACTAGAATATTGACGAAAAACCCTTTTACGGCGGCTATTTTGAAAAATCCAAGATGGCGGCCATATAGGTATCAGGGCAAATGGAAATATTATTTTCCTGATTTAGATTACAATTAGATTCCTTGGCCCTGAAAATGGTGGTTTAGCTTTAAAAATCAAATTTCTAGGTTATTTAGTAGATGGCATATTGACAAAAAAAAAACATTTTAGGGCGGCCATTTTGGAAAAAAAATCCAAGATGGCGGCCATTTAGGTATCAGGGCAAGCTGGAACATTATTTTTCTGATGACCGTTGGATTCTGTGGCCCTGAAAATGTTGGTTTAGCTGTCAAAATCAAATTTCTATGTTATTTAGTAGCCAGGATATTGACGAAAATACTTTTAACGGCGGCCATTTTGAAAAAATCAAAGATGGCGGCCATTTAAGTATCAGGGCAAACTGGAACCTTATTTTTCTGATTACCATTGGATTCTGTGGCCCTGAAAATGTTGGTTTAGCTGTCAAAATCAAATTTCTATGTTATTTAGTAGTCGGGATATTGACGAAAACCCTTTTAACGGCGGCCATTTTGAAAAAATTCAAGATGGCGGCCATTTAGGTATCAGGGCAAACTGGAACATTATTTTTCTGATTACCATTGGATTCTGTGGCCCTGAAAATGTTGGTTTAGCTGTCAAAATCAAATTTCTATGTTATTTAGTAGTCGGGATATTGACGAAAGCCCTTTTAACGGCGGCCATTTTGAAAAAATTCAAGATGGCGGCCATTTAGGTATCAGGGCAAACTGGAACATTATTTTTCTGATTACCATTGGATTCTGTGGCCCTGAAAATGTTGGTTTAGCTGTCAAAATCAAATTTCTATTTTATTTAGTAGACGGGATATTGACGAAAACCCTTTTAACGGCGGCCATTTTGAAAAAAATCCAAGATGGCGGCCATTTAGGTATCAGGGCAAACTGGAACATTATTTTTCTGATTACCATTGGATTCTGTGGCCCTGAAAATGGTGGATTAGCTGTCAAAATCAAATTTCTCGGATATCTAGTAGCTGGGATATTGACGAAAACCCCTTTTACGGCGGCCATTTTGAAAATCCAAGATGGCGGCCATAAAGGACTCGGGGCAAATGGAAACATTGGTTTTCTGATTGCTTATACTATTACGTGTCCAAAAATGTATAGTTTTCAGACTCTCCAAAAAAATCCGACGAAATTACATAATGAACCTCACTAACATGTAGATAAGAACAGCAAAAAGTGGATGAAATGTCTTGCTGAAGGACAAAGGCAATGCATTGGCATACACTTGTTTCTAGGTAGCGCAAACTTAAAGGGGACCACCAGGAAAACAACAACACATAAATTGTGATATCAAATAGATACCCAACATTTTGCAAAGGGTTGTGTAATTCATAAACAAAGCAATTAATTTCCACCACTTATGGAACCACTACTATTTCCTGGTTCCGTAAGAGCCAAACATTTGTGAGTGCGCCAATGCTATTCACGCATACGTTTGGAGACAATAGAATCCCGGGCAATTTGTTTGCTCTGGACAAAGTAGTCTCATACATTCAGACCCATGAACGCATGCTTTAGAATGGCGATGCGTTTTCCAATTTTTTGTTCTTTCTGAAAACATATTTTTGTGAACTTGTTGATGGAATGGAATACTAAAGATGTTACCTTTCATTTATAAGAATATTATTTGTGGCTGGTGGTACCCTTTCATAAATTTTGTTTTAAAAGTGTGCGATTGACTTGGTTTTGTTTTGCTGATAAGTTGTTTCTGCCCATCCCATCAATTCATATCATATGTGACTGGCTATAGCAAAACCTGGCACTTGTTGGTAATTCATGTTTTGAAGAAATTGGCATTTTAAGTTCACACATGTGTGTAAAAGACCTATGATTGTAAAATTTAAACAATCATATCTTCATTAATTATTGACCAATTAGTTAGAACAAAACATCAAATGAAAGCTTGTGATGAGGCCTTTGTAATGGTATGAACATCTACATGTTGATTTTTACCGACAAGTGCCGGGTTTTGCTATAGCCGGTCACATATATCCACATACCACTGTGCCTTTGTACTGGAGCTGTATACTGCCTGTGCTAGTGCATGATAAAACCTGCGCATGAAGAAATAAAACAAATACAAACAAGTGAATCACATAGAGATGTTAAACCCCCCAATATATACAGTATACAGTTGTTAACTGGTGGTGGAGGGAATATCACGGAATGTTCCATCCGAGGGATTTTAAATGCTATTGAGGGAAGATTATAAGTCCCGAGACGTAGTTGAGGGACTTATTTTCTTCACGAAATAGCATTTTAAATCCCGAGGGACCCTTCCGTGATTTTCCTGACAACAAAGTTAACAACTGTTATATCATCTGGCTAAATCCGGGGGCTATTACACATTCATGCATTGAAACTGAAATCAGTCAAAAACAACATGCAGTAAGTGTACTTTGGCTCTCATTGTGACATCATAATACAATCTCTTTTGCAGCGCGCCCCATGTGGGTGCCATAACTCTCTGGCCATGGTGTCATACCAAATTGACACCCCAGTCATGTGACCGTGTTAAGCCAATCAATGATGCGTATTTTACTAAGTCAGATGATATTATATATTGATAGCATACCTCCAAAACCTGTATAACAATTAGTTACTCATATCAAATGTAGATGTAATAAACTAAAAAGCGACATTACAAACAATGCAGTGAAACTGAAGACAAATAAAAAGTCCCAAATGGCAAGTTGCATTCTGAAACTGTGGGGAAGTTAACGGAAAGGGATATTTCTCCGGTGGAAATGTCTTATTTGCTCTTGATTCATTTTTTGCTCATCAAATATCTATGACCAGAAGCAATTTGGGGACTACCCCTTACTCAGTATAATGCAATACATTAGGTGATTCTATCGTTAGTTTGATTTCCACCATCGTGGTAATCAACTCGGTCACATTCTCATCAGTTTCTGACAGTTTTATCACTACTGTCAACAATCCCATGCTGTGTTAACTTCCCCCCGAGGCCCAGTGCTATCACAGAGAGAGGGGCTAGCGATAAGAAAGTGTCAAAAATCTACTCGATGCAGGCTTGAGACCTGAAATATCATACCGCTTGTCAGGCCATGAGAAGCGTTTTTCCCTAAGCGATGGAATCACGTCATGATGTGCATTGTAAACAACTAAATAACACAAATGCAGCACACATGAAATCCTTCTAAAGAAACCAAAAAGGGAATCCCTTGCCATTAGATATTGTGAAATACCCATTAAAAACCATGGAATATTTTAAATACCGGTACATCCCAATTTATAAGTCATATACAATCCCATGACAAACTGCAAGCAATGCAATGTAAAATAAAACCCCACTCTTTGATTCTAAAATAAAAACAATACAAATAAACGTTAATATCTTTCTCCTGCAAAGAAACCCCTATTTCACAAAATGGAGCAATATCTAACTAATCAAAATATGTAATACAAGAGTGATATACAATGTAGTAATATCACTAAAATAAACAAACAACAGACATTCATTCATTTATTGCAAGGAAATAGAAAATGATACTTAGTTAATCACATGTCGTGACAAACATCTTAGTTGTAAGATCTCATAAAACTGAAATTCTTTAACCTTTTCAAAAGGGCGTAAAACATCATTTCCTGCAAGCTTGATATATCACTTTCTGTATAAGTGTCATCTTAATTACCATCTTACGTTCAAAATCAGTCAAAAACTCATTAATTTGAGTGAAAAAACACAAAATCACAAGGGGAAACACTTGTATAGACTCTTTTATGGCATTTAAATGGGACAGCATAGAAACCTATTTTGTTTCCACAGATAAAGAATTAATACATCATTTGATTTATTGGATGGCAGGTTTCAATGACATAAAATAAATTTAAAGTGTATATCATAGACATAGGCATATTTCTTTCAACAGATGAAAAAACAAATGTACTGCACTGATTGAATAGAAAATCTGGCAAAAGTAAGAATAAACAGAACAAATAATTTATTTCCAATTGTTCAGTCTCTTTTAAAAAGAGAATATCAGACACATTCCTGGAAGCCTGGTATTGCTTTCTGTATAAGTGGACATCATTCATTATAAACAGTTCATACAAAAAAAAGATTTTTGGAAAAAAAACAAGATAACATCACTTCAGAAAAGAAAACGATGAGTTCTTGACTAAACAGAACATAATATAATGAAAGGGAGAGGAAACGGATATTGTTTGTAGACAAAGGAAATTTAAAATGTTAGTAACAAAGGCAAACCAGCTATCATTGGCTAGCAAATTAAAGTATCTCACAGATTAATTGCTCACGTTGGTTTCATCTTAAACCCTAGACTTTTATCTTTAAAGTGATATACATGTATGAGCATTTTTGTTATCATGACTTACATACATGTATATATTTTGTTATGGTATACATGTATATTCTGTAGTCTCTTTGTAGTAACTGTCATGTGTTGTCCTGACAAAGATCCTGCTAGGATTGAAAGCTAGACATTATAGGACTCTCATTAAACTATTCGTATAAACATAATTTTGAAAGAAATATCCTTGGTCTGAAGGTAATACAAATATTTGAATTTGAAACACTTGACTCTCTAAGGTTATTTGACGATGAATTCATATTCCTATTTTATTTGACCCACACACACTTACAGTATAATCACACAGATCTATACATTTCTTCCTTTCCAAATATAAGAAGAAAAACATAAATAAATTTGTTTAAAGTTATCAAGCAGACGTTTACCTGTAGGCATAGCGTGGTATCATTGACCTTTGGTGTGATGACATCATCGGCTGTAGACCAGCAAACATCTACATCATACACCTCACCATCCATAGAAACCTAGAAATAAAGATGAAAATGGTAATAGAAAAATACAAATGTGGACTCAATTTAATAATTTAGTTGCTTTTTAAGAAAATTCAAAAATTTAACCGACCTCAAATTTGTTTAAAGGGGTAGTACAGTTCTGGTCAAACTGGATTTTAGTAACCAAAACTTGCACTATGTAATTACAAGCTAGTATTATAACTCCATCATGCCAGGGTTTAGTGAGAAGCCTGTTTTCATTTTTTTTAAAGCAGCCTTTAAAACACAAGAGGGCGTTTTCTAAAACACATTGGTTTAAACCAACTATCTTTAAAAAGTACTGCACTTCTTACAAAATTTATTCATGGAACAATTGTAACATAATACGTGTGGTTTCCAGTTGCACCATGTATAAGGAGAGGATTGGCGAGTCCTAAAAAGGACTGTTGGTAGTCCTAGAAAGGACTGTTGGTAGTCCTAGAAAGGACTGTTGGTAGTCCTAGAAAGGACTGTTGGTAGTCCTAGAAAGGACTGCGGTAGTCCTAGAAAGGACTGTGGTAGTCCTAGAAAGGACTGTGGTAGTCCTAGAAAGGACTGTTGGTATTCTCTCTTGAGCTTGTAGTTCTGAAAAGAACTACATCGCCGGTATAGTTATTGTAAGGAGAGGGTTGGTGGTAGGAGAGGCTCCGCGTTTCGGACATGTCTGAGAGGGTTACCTGAAGACTGTTGTCTTTGCTGAGTGCTACAGTGACATCTTGTCTCTTTGGGGTGGGGAGGGGGAGGGGGAGGGGGAGGGGGGCTAGGTCTGAGAGGGTTACCTGAAGACTGTTGTCTTTGTTGAGTGCTACAGTGACATCTTGTCTCTTTGGGGTGGGGAGGGGGAGGGGGAGGGGGAGGGGGAGGGGGAGGGGGGCTATGTCTGAGAGGGTTACCTGAAGACTGTTGTCTTTGCTGAGTGCTACAGTGACATCTTGTCTCTTTGGGGTGGGGAGGGGGAGGGGGAGGGGGAGGGGGGCTAGGTCTGAGAGGGTTACCTGAAGACTGTTGTCTTTGTTGAGTGCTACAGTGACATCTTGTCTCATTGGGGTGGGGAGGGGAGGGGAGGAGGGCAATATCTGAGAGGGTTACATGAAGACTGTTGTCTTTGCTTAGTGCTACAGTGACGTCTTATCTCTTTGGGGTGGGAAGGGGGGAGGGGGAGGGGGAGGGGGGCTATGTCTGAGAGGGTTACCTGAAGACTGTTGTCTTTGCTGAGTGCTACAGTGACATCTTGTCTCTTTGGGGTGGGGAGGGGGAGGGGGAGGGGGGCTATGTCTGAGAGGGTTACCTGAAGACTGTTGTCTTTGTTGAGCGCTACAGTGACGTCTTGTCTCTTTGGGGTGGGGAGGGGAGGGGAGGGGGGCAATATCTGAGAGGGTTACATGAAGACTGTTGTCTTTGCTGAGTGCTACAGTGACGTCTTGTCTCTTTGGGGTGGGGAGGGGGAGGGGGAGGGGGGCTAGGTCTGAGAGGGTTACCTGAAGACTGTTGTCTTTGCTGAGTGCTACAGTGACATCTTGTCTCTTTGGGGTGGGGAGGGGAGGGGAGGAGGGCAATATCTGAGAGGGTTACATGAAGACTGTTGTCTTTGCTGAGTGCTACAGTGACGTCTTGTCTCTTTGGGGTGGGGAGGGGGAGGGGGAGGGGGGCTAGGTCTGAGAGGGTTACCTGAAGACTGTTGTCTTTGTTGAGCGCTACAGTGACGTCCTGTCTCTTTGGGGTGGGGTGGGGAGGGGAGGGGAGGGGGGCTAGGTCTGAGAGGGTTACCTGAAGACTGTTGTCTTTGTTGAGCGCTACAGTGATGTCTTGTCTCATTGGGGTGGGGAGGGGAGGGTAGGGGGGCAATATCTGAGAGGGTTACCTGAAGACTGTTGTCTTTGCTGAGTGCTACAGTGACGTCTTGTCTCATTGGGGTGGGGAGGGGAGGGGAGGAGGGCAATATCTGAGAGGGTTACATGAAGACTGTTGTCTTTGCTTAGTGCTACAGTGACGTCTTATCTCTTTGGGGTGGGAAGGGGGGAGGGGGAGGGGGAGGGGGGCTAGGTCTGAGAGGGTTACCTGAAGACTGTTGTCTTTGCTGAGTGCTACAGTGACGTCTTGTCTCATTGGGGTGGGGAGGGGAGGGGAGGAGGGCAATATCTGAGAGGGTTACATGAAGACTGTTGTCTTTGCTTAGTGCTACAGTGACGTCTTATCTCTTTGGGGTGGGAAGGGGGGAGGGGGAGGGGAGGAGGGCAATATCTGAGAGGGTTACCTGAAGACTGTTGTCTTTGTTGAGCGCTACAGTGACGTCCTGTCTCTGTCCATCCAGAATGACACTCAGATGACTGTCGGTTAGGGGCATTGGTGTCGCTGGAAATCTACAAGAAGACAGAATTGAAATGATTTGAATGCATAACACAGGGCTGAACACTAGCTCTTGCCAGGGGCATGTAGAAAATGATGTCAGGCAAGTCAAATGTCATAAATTTGGTTGCCTGATTGAGCAACTAAGAGAAAATTTAGTTCTAAAAGTAAGCAGGCAAGTAAAAAGTGAAAATCTATGATATAACTTGTCCGAATGGGCCAGTGAGGAAGAGGTTAGTGTGGATGCTTGCACAAGGGACTTAGTAACATTGTCCAAATCCTCAAAATCCAATTGGAATTTTAGCGGTTCCCTCATGCTTTGTTTTATTTGTATTAACAATAAAAGCATTTCTACAATTCTACTTTTTGGACAACCAAAACATAATCAAAATTATCATTATTAAAGAGTAGGGTGTTAACCCAGTTGATTTGAGGGTATGTTCCTGTGCGAGATGTAGGCATTTTTATTCTATTTTTTTTATAAGATGTAAGCATTTAATTTCAAATTATGTAACACATGTGTACACCGGGTAGAGAATATATGTTGCTATATAAGAAATGTAGTATTATAAGTAGTAGTATTATTAAAGGGTACCACCACCCAAAAATAATATTCTTATTAAAGAAAGGTAACATCTTTAGTATTCCATTCCATCAAAAAGTTCACAAAAATATGTTTCCAGAAAGAAAAATATATAATTGGAAACGCATCACCATTCTAAAGCATGCGTTCATGCGGTCTGAATGCGAAGACTGCGATGCGTGCGGTGAATTGCGATGTGTGTGCAGAGCGAACGAATCGCTCGGGAATCTATTGTCTACAAACGTACGCGTGAATAGCATTGGCGCACTCGCAAATGGTTGGCCCGTATGGAACCAGTAAATAGCAGTGGTTCCGTAAGTGGTGGAAATTAATTGCTTTGTTTATGAATTACACAACCCCTTGCAAAATGTTGGGTATCTATTTGATATCACAAAATGGTACCAAAACATATAATAATGTGTTGTTCTTTGCCTGGTGGTCCCCTTTAACCCTGCACATCCCAACTAAAATACTGCAAGAATCGTAAATTTAACCCATTCAGGACTGACTGTCGCTTTATGTACATGAATATAATTCTCCATTGACCTTAGCCCAAGTATTTTTGGGACCAGTGCTGAATGTGTTAAGAATTGAAGCAGGCAGTTCACTACACAGAGGAAGAAGAATACCTTGTCTGGTTGACATAGCGCTGTGCTTTCTGTTGGTTGAGGACAAACAAGGAACTGGCCACTGCCCTCAGATTGGTCTCTTCACGTTGGTCTAACTTCCAGCCTGAAAGAAGTAAGAAAGAGACAACTGGCAATTTAAGCTGGTGTCAGTTTGAAATATTGAAATTAGTGATCAGGACCATTACCATCACTATAATCTTCCATCTCCTTATCATTAATTACTATTCCCAGCACATTATCATTTCTGTCATCATCATCACTGTTGCAAGTGCTGTTATTATCATCATAATCATCAACATCATCATTGTAATCACCATCATCATCATCATGTCACCACCACCATCACCGTCATCATCATCATTATTATCACCATCATCATTACCATCATCATCATCATCATCATCATCATCATCATCATCATCATCACCACCATCATCATCATCATCATCATCACCATCTCATCTCATATCATCATCATCATCATCATCAGATCATTATAATCATCATCAATATAATCATCTTAATCACTGTCATCATCATCATCGTCATCATCATCATCATCGTCGTTGTTGTCGCCGATGTGGTCATAGTCATCATCATCATCATCACTAACAATCATCATCATCATCATCATCACTATCAGTGATCACCATCATCATCATCATCACTATCATCATTGTCGTCATCATCGTCTTCATCATCATCATCATCATCATCATCATCATACCTGAGAATCCTTCTGGGTACTCTTCCTGCAGGAATTTGGTGCTGATATCGCCCGAGATAAACCGGGGATTAGCCAAAACATCTTGTAGCAACGAGATGTTGTGTGTTACACCTACAATGGAAAATAAAAAGGCAAAATGATACAGACAGTGGCAACAATTATCACAATGATTAGTTTTAGCAAACATAAGAAACATTTTAAAAGTTTTGATCACAATACAAATACATACTTCTTCAAAATCTTTGGCTGTCATGAACAGTCTTCACAATGCTGACAAAGGCTGCAAAAGACAGCCAAAAACTTCAGAGGTAAACATTTGTATTGTGATCAAAATGTTTCTTCTAATAATCAGTTTTAATTATTCACAGAAGACCCTTGAGTGTGTTCTCACTGTTCCTAAGAAGGGCTCTACGCCTGAAACATTTTTGTCATAACTACATGTAAATGGCAATATTTACTGTTTGGTACTGATGGGCTTAAAAGGCAGTGATAGCACTTGTCTATCAAAATCAAATATTCATTTGATTGGGGACCAAAATCAATCTGTTCATGCTTATGATATAAACAACAGTGATTATTTTGGATCTTTGCTGCAGCAGTAATCCCCAAACTACCACTGCACAAGCAAGTACAAAAGGTCATACACATCGCAGCCACATCTCATGCACGAAACAACCAAGTCTACTTCTCGAAAAGAGAAGGGTCTTTACCGGGCTGGCCCGGTTGACTAGAAACCTGGCACATCACAACCAAAATACTGCAAGACTCTTCAGAATTAAAGGAGAATGCACACTATGAAGTAGAAGAGGTGGACTTCACATGATCAGCAACTATTTTGGGCAAAAAAAAAGCCTACCTCTGATGATGTATGTATCCAGTGCACTGGCCATGGTTTTCAAGGCTTCCTCGCGATTTGGCCCATATGTCACAAGCTGAAACAAGAGGGGAAAATAAACAGTGCAAATTGCAATCACAATATTAAGATACTTGATTTTGTTTTAATCATTCTTTTTGGGGTTAGAAATGTTTGATTAACATTGGAATTCAAGATATCTTACACATAATAGAATGATTTTCATTTTGACAGAACTTATTTTCCAGGGCCATTGTGTGTGGTTCTTGACCAGCAAACTGAATAAGAGTGCATACAATGTCATGATCAGTCAGATATCGATAGGTTCTTTTACGCGCTCTCGAAATATAGATCTAGTATGGTCCATAAAAGAATATCCTATGTAGTCAAAATTATACTCCCTTGGGAGTGGAAAATGTGCTTTTAGGGTGCAGGAAAGATTTGAAGTGTGTATACATTGACTACGGGAACCGGGTGGGTTGGGTACAAAGTCTATGGGCTTTCAGAAACTCAAAGGGAACGGGTTAAAGGGGAAGGAAATGCTGGAATTTTTGCTTGCTGTTACGGATAAGTGCAGAATTCCAGTCACTTCTACAAGTGACTGGAATGTTGCACTTATCCGTAACAGCAAGCGAAAATTCCAGCATTTCCTTCCCCTTTATTTATTTCCTCTTATGTATCACTAATAATGGAAATAATCAATGTTTTTTAAACCACCATCAACTGTTTTGACTGAGCACTGGAGGCTGCCATGTTTTCCAACTGTACCATCATTATGAAACGTCATCTGAGCACATCTGACCTTGCACTAACAAAAGCAGGTTACGTAACCAATGACATAGCAGCAGATTCAACAACAGCGGTTACATAACCCGCTTTTATAAGTGCACGCTTAGATGATGTTTTGTATGGTACCATTGGAATACATGGCAGTATCCAGTGCTCAGTCATAACAGTTGATAGTGGTTTCAAAAACATTGATTATTTCCATTATTAGTGATACCCAAGAGGAAATATACGACTAGAAGTTTATTTACTTATCAGTAACAGCAAGCGAAAATTCCAGCGTTTCCTTCCCTTTTAAAAATAGCGCTTAAAGGCTCATTGAGATTTGACTTCTATAAATATCTATTATTATTATTATTAAACAGGTTAAAATAATGATTTATGTTTATAAATACAAACTGTAATAAACATTATCTCACCTTTGATATCATAGGGTCGTAGTACATGCTGATTTCACTGCCTTCTTTGATGCCACTGTCCACTCTGACCTTATCAAGATGCAGAGGCTCTGAATACCGATGTAGATGACCGATGGAGGGAAGACCAAAGGATTTATACGGATCCTGAAATGAAATTACAACAGAAAAATAAACGCCTCAAATTACAATTAAACAAATACTACCCACAGGAAAAAATATCAGTATATTTCAATATGATTAAAAGAGGGCAAAGAAAATGGGATTCCAATGGAATTTGAACCCGAACCTCTGGATTGTATCACTTCGGATGGGGGGGGGGGGGGGGGGGGGGGGTGGGTAAGGGGAGGGTAAGGGTAGGCTAGGGAGGGAGGGGATCCCAATCGACTCACCTCAGCATATACTCTGCTCTCAATGGCCCAGCCATTGATGCCAATGTCATTCTGTGTGTACCTCAGACTGTGTCCCTTAGCAACCCGGATCATCTCCTGCACCAGGTCAACCCCGGTGATGCATTCTGTGATCGGATGCTCTACCTGTGCAAATAAAATAGTATGAATAATTATCATTAAATCCGGGTGAAAATGATGATGATGATGGTAAATAAGTAATGTTGATGATGATTACACTCGCCTGACAATGATGATGATGATGATGATGATGATGATAATGAAGATGAAAATTATGATGATGAATATGATAGTGATGAGGAGGATAAAATAGATGAATATGGTGATTGAGGTGCTTATGATAGTTATGGTGATGGTGATGATCATCATCAAATTGATAGTACAGATGATAATTATCATTATCATCATAATATTAGGATGATAATTTATATTAGAATAGAACCCAACATCACATATGCCACCACCACCACCACCACCATGATAACAACAATAATCATCACCACCACCTCAAATATCTACCAAAATCTTAAGTTCCCATTACCACTAATATTCCAATAATATAGAAAAATAATGACATCTTACCTGCAATCTTGTGTTCATCTCTAGGAAATAGAAGTTACGTTTTGTATCAACCAGAAACTCCACAGTCCCCGCCGAGACATAGTCTACAGCCCTGGCTAGGGCTACTGCCTGGTTTCCCATGGCTTGCCGCGTTGTCTCGTCAAGGAATGTACTGTAGTGGGAGAGATAAAAGAATTGGATTTATCTAGCTTCAACCTTTACTTTTCTACTGTTAAAGGATGTATCTTGTTTTAATGGAAGGAACAAAGAACAAAAACCTAGGGAGTGGCATAGCATTGTCGGACTGATTAGGTTTTGGTTTTAGTTGTCAAATTATTGGGGGGGGGGGGGGGGGGCACGTAATCTACGGGCCACTGCCTGGTTGAAATGGCTTGCCGTATTGTCCCGTCAAAGAATGTACTATCGAGGGACAACAAAACGAACAAGTAGTGGCAAAGTATAGTCAGACTGTTTTGGGGTGAAGGGCATGCACACTATTAGGGGGTGGGGGTTAAGTTAAAGTTAAAGTCCTTCCCGTACCAATGTTGGCACATAAGGCGGCGCCTATCTCTGTTTCAATAGCCCTAGGCCACACGTCTACTAAATGTAGCGAAAGTTACAGAAGGGGGCTAGTCCTCTGGTAACTCGTGTGATTAACTTTCCCTTCTCCATTCTATAAATGCTGAGTGTCCGGCTAGAAGGCAGAAGGTACCATTTTTAAAGTCTTTGGTATGACCCGGTCTGGGTTCGAACCCGGGATCTCCCGTGCATGAGGCGGACACTCTAACCGCTAAGCCACCATGCTCGGTAGGGGGTGGGGGTAGCTCACCTTAAATGTATTTCTTTATTTGTTGACAAAATTATCATGTATTTTTTCATATAAGATTGGGAGGGGGACACATAGTCGACAGCTCTGGCAAGGGCGACTGCCTGGTTTCCCATGGCTTGCAGCGTTGACTCATCCAGGAATGTACTGTTGTGGGACACAAATAAAAAGCAGTGGCAAAACAGTGGGGGCGCGCAAACTATTTGGGGGGGCACACCTTAAATATTTCTCCTTTTTTAAAAAGATTTTCGCTTACTTTATTTTTTTCTTCAAATGATTGGGGTTTGGGCACACAAATTAATATTGGGGGTACAGCTTATGCATTTCTGTACTTGTTACAATGTTTTATTCTTAATGTTTTTTTTTTTTATTTTGTTTGTAAACTATTGGGGTTGGTGCACACCTTATGTATTTCTTAATTTGTAAAGATTTTCTCCTTATGTTTGTATCAATTATTGGGAAGAGGGGAAGGCACATACCATTATAGTCAATGTAAGGTTTTAAGTTCAACCTATTAGATCTCTGTGAAATATCTCACATGAATCAAATGGAATATAATATTGGTTGCAGCAAAAAAAATACATGGGGGCGGCAGGCGAATTCGCCCCCGAAATGCCCAAAAGAGCCCCCGAAAAAAAAAAGTAGCCCCCCAATTTTTTTTTTTTTTTTTTTTTTTTTTTTTTTGGGGGGGGGACGGGATTTGGGGGATTTTTGTTTGGATTTTCTGTTTGGATCATGATCAAATGATTATAAGATGATCACTTACAGCATTAGAGCTTAATAGTAGCCCCTGAAATTTGAAAAAGAGCCCGGAAATTTGTAGCCCCCGAAAGTTGGAAGAGTAGCCCCCAAAAAGGAGCCCCCGAAATAAAAAAATATTATTTTTTTCTGATTGGTTGTCCACTCTGTTTACATAATTATACATTTCATAGCTGTCCACAACTACTTCTGTTTTGTTTTAAATATATCATTAAGCAATGTGTTGCCATCCTCTTTCCTGTTAAGTCATGATCCTGTCCCCCTTATCATTTTTGATCATTGCTCATTTTGATGTTAATGATTATCTTTGACCAACACTTCTTTATTTTAATGAAGGGAAACTTTCTAAAAAAAAGTAATTCATGAATATGATGCAGTGAAACTGTGTAATGAACTGTTCATTATGTTAATGATTAAATTGTGTTTAATTTGATATAGAAATGAACTAACATAAAATAATGAATAAGGCAGTAACACTGTGCAATAATTTACTAGACAACTGTTCATAATGATGTTTATGATCACTTTGTGCTACTTGTATAAAGAAACTTCTAATAAACGATAAACCAGATGTACTAAAAATGTGTAATACTCAACTAATATGATCCATAATTACATGTACTTAATGTACATATTGTTTAGATGATTTAACAGCTTCCTTTAAACTCAACTAATATGATCCATAATTACATGTACTTAATGTACATATTGTTTAGATGATTTAACGGCTTCCTTTAAACTCAACTAATATGATCCATAATTACATGTACTTAATGTACATATTGTTTAGATGATTTAACGGCTTCCTTTAAACTCAACTAATATGATCCATAATTACATGTACTTAATGTACATATTGTTTAGATGATTTAACGGCTTCCTTTAAACTCAACTAATATGATCCATAATTACATGTACTTAATGTACATATTGTTTAGATGATTTAACGGCTTCCTTTAAACTCAACTAATATGATCCATAATTACATGTACTTAATGTACATATTGTTTAGATGATTTAACGGCTTCCTTTAAACTCAACTAATATGATCCATAATTACATGTACTTAATGTACATATTGTTTAGATGATTTAACGGCTCCCTTTAAAATATTCTTCCTTGTCAATTAATTTTTAATTTGTAACCCCATATCATCATCATGATTACAACTTGCTGATGCCAATGATCAGTATATAGATTACTCTCTTTACCTAAATTTGGCAAAGAACCTAGTTTCAATATTACTCAGCAGCATAATTAAAGGGATCTAGTAACTTTGTTGCGTGTGCAAAAACGGATGAAGGGTTGATTAAATGTGCATTTCTGTGATGTTTACCAAATGATGTCTGAAAATGTCATAGTAAATGAGTGTCATAGGACCAAGTAACGAGCACAAAATGCCAAGTGGTAATTTTCTAACTGCCTGCATCGACTTTGTACTCAGATTGTGTTTTTCCTATAGATAGAGAATTTCAAATCCAAACACTTCAATCATACTTATGTTTTTTTTAAAAGTGAAATTTGTAAAACCAAAAGATGTTATATGCTTCTATTGGTAATATACAATAAGATATATGTGAGAATGGCTAGAGTTCTAAGTAAATGTTGACAATGTCACTAGATACCTTTAATACATACATGTACCTACTAACTGAGTTACTGCACTTAACGTGCAGGTTGGGTTAATAATTTATTAATATGCCTTTTATACCTCTTGTTATTACCTGTAAACTCTATCAATCAATCACCATTGATTATATTGGTGTTTCTTTTTTTTTATCCATCAAATAACTTTTAAAAAGAGAGTACAGTTTTGGTCAAACTGAATTATAATAACCAAAACCTGCACCATTACATTACAAACTAATAACTCCACCATGCTAGAAAGGAATACAAAATTACAAATGACTAAGTAAGAAGCCTGTTATCATTCAAATAGAGCCATTAAAACTCAAGAGGGCGCTCTCTAAACACTCATCGTTTTCAACCATTTAAAATAAAATATTGTGCATGTGATGTTCTGTTGAAATAGCGATTAGATAGAGAGATAATCAACTATTTAAAAACCTCTTTTGTACATTTTTTAAATGAGGAAGCATTTAAAAAATTTCTTTAACGGCTGGTTCAAATTGATCGAATAAATGTGGGGCCCCACATTTATTACAAATGGTAAATGTTTATGGATATTTCAGCAATTTCTGAACCGATTTTGATCAAATAAAGTTTATTGTGTCATTAAAATTGTATTCTCTTTCGAATTTGACACTCAGTTTTTCATTATCTCACAAAAAAATTATTTTGTATAGCGCCCTCTCTACCAAAATATCAACTTTTCTATGCCAAGCCAAACAAAAAACAATGTGTCATTATAAATATGTACATGACATCATTCTAATGAGTCGGGTTATCACTAATTGTGTGTTGAAATTGAGTTATTATTCTATACAGTCTCTGAAACTTGTCCAGTTAACTCATCCAGGGGGGTGTTTCACAAAGATCCTCAGTTGATCCTAGCACTAAGATGGTCTTAAATATTATGGAAAGCCATTAGTGTCTTGAAACATTTTTGTAAAAGTTATGTTGAAATGCATGAGATGTGATTTTTATGTGAAGATTATGAATCTCTTTGATAATTAGAACATATAGAAAATATATATGATTTGAATCAACATTTTATGCATTTCAACATAACTTTTACAAAAATGTTTCAAGACACTATGGCTTTCCATAATATTTAAGACCATCTTAGTGCTAAGATCAACACCCCCCAGGACTGATTGATTTTGTTATAATCCCAGACAGAGTACTTTCAGGGCCAGTCCTGAAGGGAATAATATACATTGATTGGAATGTTGCATGCAATCATCTGTTTATACAATTAAGCCTTATTCATTTTATGATGGACCACAATATTATTGACTGGATATAGCAAAACCCGGCACTTGCCGCAATTCATATTTTGAAGAAATGGGCATTTTAAGTTGAAACAATCATATCTTCGCCAATTATTGACCAATTTGTGTAGAACAAAGCATCAAATGAAAGCTTGTGATGAGGCCTTTCTTCTGGAAGGAAAATCTACATTTTGAATTTTACCGACAAGTGCAGGGTTTTGCTATATCCTGTCAAAATTAAGTGCAATTGAAATTCCCCCATTTAGTTTTCCGTTATTTGGCACAAATGATTTGTGTAGGGCACCTTAGACTGGAACTTACATGTAATTATCCCTTTGACACTACAATAAGATACTATGAAATCCGAATTGGTTATTATCAAGTTAACAAATGTAGGCTATTTGCTTGCGTTAGTTTGCGTGTGCAAAAATATATGAAGGATTGATAAAAATGTGTATTTATACGATCTAATATATGTCCACAGAGTGATGTATGGTAAATGAATGTCGTATGACCAAGTAATGTCTTTATTATGAACATACAAAGTGATATTTGCTTACTCATTGCTATGACTTTGTACAAAATTTAATTATCCAGTAGATCATCATAAATATGAAAACACTCAATCATACATATCTTTTTAACTGAAGAGAAAACCAAAACCTGTTCCATGCTTCTATTGGCAATATGCTTACAATGAGGTATTTGAAAACCGCTGGTGTTCTAAGTAACTTGTGGATTCTGATACCTTTAAATGCTATTTTCTGTCATGTGAGACAATATAATCTTGCAGACTTGCAACTTAGGCATTTTGATTTGCAAAAGGGCGATAATATCTTTAATATTTACCTTGGTGCTTCTTCATGCTTCTATTGGCAATATGAATACAATGAGGTATTTGAAAACCGCTGGTGTTCCAAGTAACTTTTGGATTTTGACAATATTACTAGATCCCTTTAAATGGTATTTTCTGTCATGTGAGACAGCTTTATACATGTACATGTATGTATTTGGGCTTGCAAAAGGACGATAATATCTGTAATATACCAACGATACAGCATTTTTATTCTCTTGAAAAGATTTTACATGTTTTACATAATCTTATAGTTTAGTTGTTATTAGTGGGTGAATGTCCACAATTGTAAATACAATATACATATACTTAAATACTTCTAAATGCCTTATTCAAATGTAAGTATATCATTCATCCATGTACAGAGGGTCCTGCGCCCCACTAGCAATAATTGCTATTTACATGTATGTAGGGTCCTTTTACCAATTTGTTTGTCTGTTAACATTTCTTATATTCATGTATAATTGCTATCTTTGAACATATTGGTAATAAAGTTATTCATTCATTCATTCATTCAAAAAAACAAATATTTACCTTGGTGCTTCTTCAATAACTTTCTGGTTCCTCCGCTGTATTGAGCACTCCCGCTCATTGAGGTAGATGATGTTGCCATGGGAATCACCTAAAACCTGTCATCATCATTAAAAACAGGCAAATAACATCAAACTGATCTGAATAAGAAAGCTCAACCCTGTCATAAGAAATAATTATTTGTTTTAATAATTAAAAATTACATTGCCATGGGATTCTGCTAAAAACCTATCATCAGAAATAATTACAATTGACAAAATAAAAAGGAAAATAAAAACATCTGAATTTCATATCACTTCACAGCACTTCCTCATATTCATATAAATGGCATTGGCCCTATGAGAAACAATTAAAAATAGAATTACAAATACATTGTAAATCAAATAGTAGGAAGTGGCATACACTGAAGTATCTTATTGATTTATGGTCAGCCATGTAAATTCTATCTGGCTATAGTTCATCGATACTTGGACAAAGCCCTCCTCAAAACACGAGGGATTTTTGCCAGATACTGATGCATAGGCAAGGCGTGTTGTCAGTAGGGGAAGCAACAATGAGTCCGCCTACCCGTGCACTGGTTATGATATCTCTTTGATTTTGGTTGTGATGTGTAGGATGTGTGCTAGTCAACCGGGTTAACACCCTTCTCTTTTCGAGAAGTAGACTACGTTCTTGACATGTATGAGGTGTGACTGTCTCATATACAGGACCTCCATTTATCGTCCTATCCGAGGGACAGAGTGTTTTCCATGAATCCTTATCTGCATAGGTACCACATGGGAGGCTGATAACACACAACCAGAGTTAGCTTAAATTTATTGCATGATAAAAGAGGCATTGTCAGATAGTTGGGTTCGACTGGGGATCCTGCGCGTCTATCAGACGCGCTCTCAACTGAACTAACATGTCAATTATATCATTTCAAAGCACTCCCTCTATTTCAGGCAGATTGTGTGACTGTGGGAATCAGATAAAACCTGACATTAGAATGAACTAATTACAATTTCAAGAACATTACATAACACTACAATCAAACCAATCAATTTTACCAACCATTCATCACTTTTTGCACAAGTCAACCAGTACAGTTACTAGATCCCTTTAATGTAAAGAATACATATTTGGATCAAAACCAACCTGTATTTCTATGTCTAGGGTTGTCGATAAACTTTTCAAAAAGTAGTCTTTCATCATCAAAGCTGGCTACAAACAAACAAATGAAAGCTAGTAACACAAAGATTGCAATGGTTTAAACGAACCTGTATTCCACTAGTCTACTTAAACTATTCAACAAATAATGGCTAATGATTTAATGGTTGTAATGGATTAAAACCAGCCTGTATTTCTATATGTCTTGGGTCGTCAATTAACTTGTCTACCAGCAGTCTATCTTCTCCAAAGAACAAATGAACATTGCAGAAGAAATACAAAAACAGACATTTTTGTAATGAATTAAAACCAACCTGTATTTCTATATGTCTTGGGTTGTCGATAAACTTTTCAACAAGAAGTCTGTCGTCTCCAAAGCTGGCTGCTGCTTCTTGGGAGGACAATCTGAAGCCTTCCCTGGGGAGAGATAAATAAATGTAGACACATGTTAAAAGAGGACTACATCAAGTTATACATTTAAGATTGGTCAATATAAAATGAGAAGTGATTGGCCAGGAGATATGGGCATTCTCTTTGAAGGCATGCCCATGACTTGGCATGCTTGACTAAAAGAACCGATGCGCTATACAAATTGCATAGAACTCGCCAGGTTTTTTTTAGTCATGCATACCAAGTCGTGGGCACGTCTTCGAAGAGAATGCAGAGATACAGAGCTACCAACATTGAAATTCAACAATCAGGAGGTTCATGGGAAATTTCACCAGAAATCAGGAAGACATGATCTATGAAATGCCTCCAACCTAATGGCAATGATTTGTTGATAATCAGGAAGATTGGCTAGCCGATGCAGTAATCTTGGTATATTTTCAGGAAGTCTTCTGCAAGTCTTCTTGGGCTTTATTTACAAGTTGGTGCAAGAAACAACACTTATATGTATATTCTCAATATCGGGGAGTCAAGGGTAAGTTACCCTTGACAAAGCCTGAAATGCCCCGAAGAGGGAGTAACTAGATTTGACAGTCCCCACACAGGGCCAACCAGGTCCCTAGAGCCAATGGCTTAACCTATTCCATACTAATACTATTTTAATTTTTTTTTTACAATTTGAGTATTTTATAATCCCCACACAAAAAAAGAAAGAAAAAAAGAAAGAAAAAAAAAGGTCGGATATCGGACGGATATCTGTTTGGACTCAGCCCTAGTAAAGAGTTTACCTTGTTTCATCATCGTTCCATGCTATCCTCATGCCTTTACCCCCTCCTCCTGCAGACGCCTTCAACATCACAGGGTAGCCTGGAATAATCACAAGTTAAGAACAAATTAAACAGATATGATGCAAGCATCTATGCTGCTTGTCAAAGTATAGTTAAGAAATATAACAACAAACACATGTGATAAAAACATAATTACTAAACAAACTCAAAGTTCCGAGAAAAAAAATAAAGAAACAAATTTTTTTTTTTTTTTTTTAAATGATTTTTTATTTCTCCAAATTATCAACATAACATTTACAATTGAATAACATTTTTAAAAATACAAGTTTACATCTCAAGTGTACAAATCAAATATACACAAGTGAGTTACATAACTACTGACATAGCAGCATATACAGCAAAAACAGTTATGTAACCCTGCTTTTGTTAGTGCAAGCTCAGATGACATTTCAAGTGGTACTAGTGGAAACCATGGCAGCCTTTAAAGGTCAATCAAAACAGATGAAAGTGGTCTGAACAACATTGATTAAATGATAGATTATCATTGTTGTTATTTGCAATATATTAATAATGTATATGATCACATCATTGTTGAAATGTAGTGATTTATATTTTCTGAAGTGTTTTTGTTAATGAAAAAATGCAGTTCATTTAATAAACTGAACTGAACTAAACAATCATTCATGCCTTACTGGTTATGGTGGTGGAAATATTCAACTATCACTCACGTACCTATCTGATTTGCCACCTCAACCGCCTGCTCCGCATCTTCTACGACCCCATCAAAACCCGGGATGGTGTTGACGTTGGCAGATTTGGCAAGTAGCTTGCTCTCTATCTTATCTCCCATGGCTTGGATGGCCTTGCTGCCTGGCCCAATGAAAGCTACTCCGGCATCAGCCTACATAGTTGAGAACATTTTAGAGAAAAAGAAAATGATTTATCTGGCCACTTAATTCACAGAGGCATTATGAAACAACTCATCTAAGCCGTTTACAAGGGTGTATACATGCATAAGGAAAATTAATGATATACGGCCAAACCTGTGTATAGTGGCCACCTATGGGAACTAAGGTGGCTACTGTATACAGGTTACATAACATAATAACATAATTTTCTCTGCAGGGGATCACTTTTGGTGTCCACCTTTGGCTGACAAGTGACTTAGCTACAGGCAGAATCCAGAATATGGCCTTTTCTCTGTATGGGAATCACTTTTGTATGCCATTTTAAAGGGATCTAGTAACTTTGCTGACATGCGCAAAAATTGACGAGTGGTTGATACAATGTATATTGTTGTTACCTGATATGTCCACTGGGTGTTGTGTGAAAAATGGATTTTGAAGATTTAGACAATGTTACTAAGTCCCTTTAAGGCAGGTTGGTTGTTATAGACAGGTGGCCACTTTAAAGGCAGGTTTGACTGGATATTACAATAAATTTTGAGTGTGTTGCAAACTTGAAAATGATTCAACTTCCTGGTTCATGCACTCAACTTCTCAGAAAAACTGTTAAGTAGAAAATCAAATTATTTCCCGAGTCAAAGTACTTTGTAGAATGCTACAATGGTGCATGAAAGGTTTCTGTACTAACACGTCACAAAATTAACCCATTCAGGGGCGTGCTCCACAAAGATCCAGAAGTTGAACTTAGCTCTAGGTTGGACTTAGAAATTATGGAAAGCCATAAGTTTCTTTGAAATATGGTTGTAAAAATCATTTTTCAAAGGCATGAAGTGTTGATTCAAACCATTAATATGTTCTATTATCACAGAGATTTAATGTTCTTAATGCAACATTATGAAAATTCTAAAATACTTGCATTTTTTGCTTTTGAATATAGTATCCCAAGGCTACAAATGGCTTTCCATAATAGTTAGGTCCAACTTAGAGTTAAGTTCAACTTAGAATATTTGTGAAACAACCCCCTGGACTGGTCCCCCCCCCCCCCCCAAAAAAAAAAATAAAATAAAATAAAAAAATGGGCCTTGGGTGAGTTGGGTCTACGGTCCTGAATGGGTTTTTTAAATGCCATCTTCTACAAAATAATGTCTTTTCTGCAGACTTCAAGTTCATATTCCGTGCACTTCCTTTTGTCAAGTGGTTCATTTACAAGATAGTTACAAGTTCTTAGAACCTCCTCAGACCTCTAATTGTTATTAATGAGAAATATGTTATTTCCTATTTATATAAAAAGTGAAACCAAAATAATCTATAAAAACTACTTTAGAGATACTTCCTGTCTGGGAAAAGAATATCAAGTAACAAGTATTCAATAAAATTGCATTTTAGTATATATGTACTTTAAAGGTAAAGGCCAGTTTTGGAAACGCCCCCCTCTCAGAAAAATTAAATGGAAGCTCTTATTACCAATAATGTGAAAGAATATAATTATACTAATATAGGATTATCCAAATTTGGCCAAGAAACCGCCCAATTGATATATTTGCAAAATTATATACATGTATCTATGCTGACGGCACAGATATCGCCAACGAGGAATCGCCATACGCTACGTGTATTACGAAATATTGATTTCTTCCGATATTTCTGTATTTAACGATGCTTAGGTTCTGATTTTACCACACAAGCCCTATTTCAATACATATTCAACAATAATGATCAATATAGATGTATTCGGCTACTTTCTCGAAACAGTATTGGGAAAGTTACCGAAAGCATTCAAATAGTATTTTTTTAAAGCTTGTGTGGTAAAATCTTAATCTTCGTATCATTGCATGCAGAAATATCAGTTGAAACTTGTATGCACGCTGCTGCAGATTGGGCCTTAATTCAATGTGCATACGTGCGCTTGCATAGCTTTTGCATGCACATAATTAAATGCATTAGCGATATTGATCAAGCACCTACATTTATCGTCTAAATCGCAAATAACTCAGTTTATAGGTACTTTCTTGGCCTGATTTGTAAAAGCCCATATTAGTAAAAAGTAGATTATTTCCATTACTGCTATTTGGCTTTAAGTAGTAAAAGTTATTAATTTGTAATGGTTTCTATGTTCACTATTAAAAAGTTCATGTTAACTTGCCTTTCCCATTCTTACTATCATACATGTAAGGTAGTGTAGTTCACTCAGAAATAATCCAATCTACAGAATTTCTCAAGTCATCATTAAACTTGTTTAAACAAAATGGTGCTACATTGCTACTGCCAGGGGTGTCGATCCTGGGGGGGGCAGGGGGGGCGGTCGCCCCCCCAATGAAAATATTGGGGGGGCGAACATATCATTTCGCCCCCCCAATAATTCAGAAAATGAGGAAGAAAAAAATCGAGTGATATAATGCCAAAGAGGGGAAAGACACATTTATCAATAATTAATCTTCAAAATAGCCGTTTTTTTTAGTTTGAAAAGGACTGTAAATCTCTTTTTTGCCGCGCGCTTCGCGCGCATACAGTTTCTCATATTACAAGTTTCATTTGGGTTGCGGGAACTCACCTTTTGAAATGTGTTGGGCAGCGTAATTTCTCAAACGCACACCTCAAACGAAGTTTATTAAACCCTCATCTATAGATAGCACACCGTCACAGAAAATAAAATAATCTCGGTACATATGCGCTGAACGCAAATAAAATTGGAATATCATGTCCCCCCACATTTGAAAAAGGAGCAGATTGCCCCCCTCCCTTTGTCATTATGTATGTTTGGTTCCATACCTATATACTTCATATTACGTGAAATTTCTGTCTCAGGTGTGAACCAAATCGCACAATTTCACGCCCAAAAATACAAAAGCTCCCTACTGTGGGAGGGGGACACCCCCTCCCACACCCTCCCCTGGTCGGTCGCTTCGCTTCCTCGTAATGTCTCCCCTACACTTTTGAGAAATTGTTGACGCCCTTGCTTAGTTTCATGGGAGCCCAATGCCCTAGACTATATCGATGGCTCTATAGTATACATGATCATGTGGATCCATTTCATGCAAGGTTCAGTCTTTTCCTCGCTATGCCCTTTAAAAATACGTTATGAGTAGGTTCACTATTTTATACAATTTTAACACCCATGCTAGTAGCAAATGGCTGAAATCTAAAAGCTTCCGGGGGCTCCGCCCCCTGGACCCCCATTATTGTCCACAAATATGGGTGCCCCCAAAGTCAGGTCTTCGAGCCATCAAGACACTTTCAATGAGCGCATAATAAAACTTCCGGGCATGCCAATGTGGAGCTTTTAGCTCTCTCAGTGCATGGTCACTCTGGAAAAATGTTCAAATTTCGCCCCCCCCCAATCTCAAAAACGGATCGACACCCCTGGCTACTGCAACCATTCTCATTATTTATAATGTAAAGCTGTTTAATGTAAGCATTCTTTATTAAACACTATTCAGAGGATGATTATCCTTATGATTATTTGCCGTTATTCACACCTGCACAATTACCCTGCCGGCCATCTAACCTCCCAGGGGAGAATTAAAGCCCAAGTTAAACATTACAAAAGTGAGCTACAGGCTAACAGTAACATCCAACAAAATATACATTAACACCCCTGAGTAGACAGCAGGATTGTGGATTTGATGCCTTGGCCCTTGCTATAAAAGGACTTCAATGTTTCTGACTTGGGACCCTTTGATTAGTCCAGCAGTATCAAATCTCGCCATAATACCACATGCATACATTTGTAGCTGCAACTTATTCCAGCATGAAACCCTTTGTACTTTCTATTTATCTTCAAAGAAAGAAATATAAATCTACATACAAAAAATAACTTACCAATCTCTTGGCAAACTCCATGTTCTCAGACAAGAATCCATATCCTGGATGAACCTGATGATACAAGACAAAGGCAGATTCATGAAGAGTACTTAATACTAAACAAAATATTATGCTGAATTCAATATCCAATTTCATCTGTCATACATTACGAAACCTGATACAGACTGAGTCCAAGAAGTATTACACTCAATCAATCAATCAATCAATCAATCAATCAATCAATCAATCAATCAATCAATCAATCAATCAATCAATCAATCAATCAATCAATCCATCCATCCATCCATCCATCCATCCATCCATCCATCCATCCATCCATCCATCCATCCATCCATCCATCCATCCATCCATCCATCCATCCATCCATCCATCCATCCATCCATCCATCCATCCATCCATCCATCCATCCATCCATCAATCAATCAATCAATCAATCAATCAATCAATCAATCAATCAATCAATCAATCAGTCAGTCAGTCAATCAATCAATCAAAATACTCACTGCTTGTGCGCCAGTATCACTGATGGCTTGCAGGATTCTGTCCATGTTCAGGTAGCTTTCCCTTGATGCTGCCGGCCCAACGCACACTGCCTCATCTGCCATTTCAACATGAACCTACAGGTGGCAACACAGATGAGATCATGTTTTACAGAATGCACAAGACAGCACTGCATAGGAGAACTGGCATCTTTATTTATTGAACATGACAATTTCAGTTGAATATTGTGCCAGATAAATTACATCAATCATTACAATTTGCCAATTAGTTTATGTACATGTCATTTCAGTATGACACACATAATACAAATGAATGCATATAATTCAAAATTATTCTAAGAATTCCAGACTTCCATTTACATGTAGATCAAGTATCAAAGTGGACCAGGGTCTGACACTAATGCTTACCTACATGTAGGGCATGTAAGATGGTACTTGAGTAAATTGAAGATTAACATACTTGATTACAGAATCTTGCATTTTCTCTGCTAAGCTTAATCCAAAATTACAGTTCTGGGAGATATTGCATTTAAATAGTGTTGATTAATCGCAGGTCAGAAAATGTGCCTATAGATGCATTATGCAGAGATCTGATTGGCTAAAATGAACATATTTTCTTACTTACGTTTAATTGCAACTCTTAATGCAATGATCACCCCCTGAACAATGAGAGTAAAGGGATTTTGAAAAGTTATTAATGGAATGTAATTTCGGAGCCACTAATTTTTGATACATGATAAAATAGTTTGATGGCCCTACTTTACCAGAACAAAACAAAGTTACTGTGGAATACTGTACTGCACTCACGGCATTGACATTTAACAATTAGTGTGGAATACTGTACTGCACTCACGGCATTGACATCTGCTTCACTATAGATGGCGACAGACTTGATTCCCATGGTGCGACATGTTCTCATCACACGGCACGCTATCTCCCCTCGATTAGCAATCAGGATCTTATCGAACGTCTGATGAAAGAGAGAGAAAGGTTGCCATTTTGTCAAAACTTCGTACTTACTTCAAAAATAATCAGTATTATCAATGAACAGTTGCCATTTTGTGAAAAAATCTTCATAAATAATAAACACATCCAAAAGTACAATTAATGAACTGTCGCCATTTTGTTAACATTAAATTAAACAATAATCAACACGTATAAAAGTATTATTAATGAACAGTTGCCATTTTGTGAAAAATTTCTTAATAACTTTTAAAATAGGCAACATATTATAAATGAATCATTAACTCGTAGGGTGGCAATGTTGTATTTTGCACCAAACAGTAGACATGCTTTTGATTGAGCTGCTTTATCCATATTAGCAAATTGGAGTTAAAGGACAAAATGATATTCTGCTCATTAAATTCACATAAACTGACATAAGAAAGTTAAAGAAATTATTGAACATTTTAAAAGAGTAAGTGTATCTACTACATGTATTGGCTATAATTCACTTCCAGGCTAATTTTGAGAAGGGCCCCCCCCCCCCATTCTTACAATAGGATAAATAGTCCTCTGCTGTGAGATCCAATAAGAGCTTCCATAAATTATCATGAAGTTCAATTGATGTAAAACAACTTTAAGTTGATTGAAGTCAGCAGACTTGAAATGTAGAACTTGACAATACTGGTATTTCCTTTGTATTTTCTCTGTCCACTACTTACTGGTTCTGCTGGAATCCACGGTCGTACAGAGTACATCGACAATGCATGTGCAAGCATGTCAACAATAGCATGGTAGCTATGCATTGTCTAGTAAACTCCTACGACACACAACAGCATGGTAAGGTCTGTATGAGTGTTACTTACTGGTTCTGTTGGATCCCATGGTGCTACAGCATAGCATCTGGCGTGGAGCCTCCCTGTAACCTGGAAAAATAGTAAATTTGAAGAAAAACAAATGAAAATATTCCCCTTTAAAAGAAATAGGGGGCCATCTACAAAGTACGCACGCACGCACTTTAGGGGGGGGGTTCGCGCTGATGCGTACGGTATGCGTACAGGGGGAAGGGGGGGGGGGGGGTCTCACCGTTTGCGTACGCAAAAAAGCATACACAGTTTTTGTGCCAGTACTATACCCGGGCTCAATGTTCCACGACGTATAACAGGTTTTACCTGTCCCTACTAGTACTATATTTAGCAATCCCCATATCTAGAGTGAATACTAGACCCATCAGGTTCCAGTTGGGTTATACTCTTCCATTGAAACAGAGGATACACAAAAAAACAGCGGTTTGAAAACTGTGCATGTACTGGAACTCATCCGAAAATTTGCGTATGTGCGTAGGGGGGGGGGGGGGGGGGGGGGGTTGGACCACATGCGTACGGTCTGCGTACAGGGGGGGTAAATTTCGGACCAAAATAAGCGTACGCACTTTGTAGATGGCCCCTATCGAAAAAGTCAAAAAGGGAGAAAAGCATTGGTCTGAAGTGTCTAGAATAATAATAATATTTTGGTGGCAAGTTGCTTTCGGGCCACCAGGGTCACCGGTCAGGCACCAGAATTCAGACATGGATGCATGTGATGAGAAGAAATCAAGTCTCAAGTCAAGAAGTTGTTGCAATTAACAATGACAATGTTGAATATAATATGAATCTATGAGTATGACTATGCCATAAGTAATTATTTATTAATTGTCAATGATAACGTGCATTGTTTTTGTTTTGTTTGTTTAGTAAATATAAATGTTGTAAATGTTTGCAGTTCACATTCTCTCTCTCTCTCGCTTCTATTTTTCTTTTTCTCAACACCTTATTTTTTCCCAACACCATTTCCCCCTACATAGAACCTTCTTCTTTCTCTGCTTTTCTCTGTTTTTTTTTTTTTTTCTTTTTCAAGTTCCATTTTGCTCTTTTCCACCTTACCTCTCCTTTTTAAATTTCAAGCTATCCCTTTTCCCATGTTTAATCATTCGTAGTTTTAACGGTACTTTGAAACATTTTTAAAAAGTGAAAGTATAAACATTGATGTATTATATCTTCTGGGGACCTGTCCTTGCCCTTACAAGCCTAACTCTAGAGAACGCTAGCGTTCTAGAGCCAGCTAACACAGGACCGAAAATGACTTTTTTGTGTGCAAGCTTATTATCCTTAAAATTATACGTATGATACGGTACTTACCACCGATTCACCATCCAATATGTGATCCAACTTGACGGGGGATTAAAATTATGATTTTTCCCTCCATTCCGCTAAAAATCAGTGATTTATGCACCTCCTCGACTTCTCTCCGTGTGTTAGCGCGACTCGCACTGATTTTGAACAAAAGATGGTCGCGATGGCCGCCGATGCGTACGGCGAGCAGTGCCATGCAACACACATAAATATGCGCGGTAATAGTTTCATGTGTATCGCATGGCGCCGTTCGCCGTACGCATCGGCGGCCATCGCGACCATCTTTCGTCGAAGTCGAAATCACTGATTTTTAGCGGAATGGAGGGAAAAATCATAATTTTAATCCCCCGTCAAGTTGGATCACATATTGGATGGTGAATCGGTGGCAAGTACCGTATGATCGTATCATATGTATAATTTTAAGGACAATTATAAGCTTGCACACAAAAAAGTCATTTTCGGTCCTGTGTTAGCTGGCTCTAGAACGCTAGCGCGGAGCGCTAGCGTTCTCTAGAGTTATTACAAGCCCAGCTTCTAGGTCTTCTCTTTCTTTCATAACTTGTTTTAGAAAAACCCATTTGGAAATTTGTATATTGATTGAGTATTGCAGTATTTGTTCTTAAATTATGTTTTGTTCTATTATTCTATGTACAAATGTTGTGAAAGAAATAAATCAAATGAACCTTGAAGTTGAACCTTGATATTGACGCATTTTATTACAAATTACGGTTACGTTACGGCTTACGGGTTACGCCGTACGGTTAGACAAAAATATATATCAATTTATAAATATGATCGAATTATACATTGTACTTGTAGATACATTCATCATGGCAGTTCACAAATCAACATTTTACTGATCATCATCATATATTTACCTTCATAATTAGCACATAGGCCTACAAAGTATTTTACACATGACAGAACAGGTATGATAATTAGTTACAACAATGTCAAGTCAATGACAACACAAAATTACACGTTTGGGACTGAGCTGGTCTCCTGGCTATCTTACATCGAGGAAACTGTCACTTTTGACGCTTTATTTTCAAAATGTTCTCACATAAATGCAAACATACATCAAATATTCGTGTTTGGACTTACTTCTGGCCTAACACGATACAGAATTCTGCATTTGACAAGTTGTTCTTGGAGTGGTCTTCGTAGTCGCGTGAACGACGCCATCTTGGCAACCTTGACAGAATTTTACTGACGATACGATCGATTAGCCAATCATCAGCCGAGAAACAGTCGAGCCCCTCCGAACTCCTTCGCGATTGATCGTTCGACATGGCGTAAATGGATGGATCCATGCATGTATTACGGGGCAGCTGGGAGGGGAGAAGGGGGGGGGGGGGGGGGGGAGCAATATGGCAGCTGCAGGTCCCAGCTACAAAGTACAGGTACGCAAATTATTGTCCGAAATATACTCCCCTCCTCCCCCCCCCCCCCCATGTACGCATTATGCATGTGGTTGAATGTATCGTACGCATTAGCGTGAACCTCCCCCCCTCCCCCTCAGCTGTCGTATGTACATTGTACTTTGTAGATGGCCCTTATCCTGCATGGATATCGTATCCCCTCACTACTCTCGTGGGGAAAATAACAAATAAGTAATAATTACAGTCCTATGTATTTGTTGCATGGCACTGTATCGAATTACAGCATGGCGATTGACCCCCCCCCCCCCCCCCTCAACTTGGACTATTCCCTTTAAATCGATATGCCCGACCTTTTTTTTAATAGCGCCCCCAGTCTAAAGTTTGGTTAGTTCTGCATTACTATCTACACAGTAAAAAAAAAAATTAACAACTTTTTAAACAACCAAAAACGCTGTTTAAGCCGGTCCCTCTAACAACGTTGTTTAAAATTTTGAACAACCAAGATGTTGGATGTTCAAAATTCTAAACAATGTTGTTAGAGGGACCGGCTTAAACAGCATTTTTGGCTTTTTAAGCCGGTCCCTCTAACAACATTGTTTAAAATTTTGAACAACCAGATCTTGGTTGTTCAAAATTTTAAACAACGTTGTTAGAGGGACCGGCTTAAACAGCGTTTTTGGTTGTTTAAAAAGTTGTTTAATTTTTGTTTACTGTGTAATGTTTCAATCACATGTTTAGTTTTCAACCAGTAAGACAATTGGAAATGATAATGCTAGTCTTATACTAAGATCATACATTTTTTTGGTGCGATGATCCATAACTAACATCACTGGCTATAGGTGGCCCATGTCATGGCTACGCAGGGGCACCGCGAATGAGCTTGGGGCTATAGTTACCAGCAACTTGTCAACACTCAGATTGTACTTGTCAGACTGGAATTCACATCCAACAATAATATTGCAGTTTTTTTAAATGTATTCCTCCGGTGCCACCCGAGTCTTCAGTGTTTCGACCGCGGGAGCTAATTAGTTTGATGTTTATAATATGCTCTTAATTATTATACTTACCCGACGGGATATCAGAAAAAATACGAATTTCTAGCAGTAACCTGGCGATGTTGTACATTGTATTAATGAGATTCAGGTACTGTTAGGGCATAAGTTTTCGAGTAGCAAAATATGATCTTAGTAACATCGTCAACCTAACCTAAGCCTATTCTTTTCCTTATAGACCACAAATATGACAAATTGTATAATAAGTTGTAACAGTCATTCGTATGGTGACTCTCAGTGGCGTATAGCGCGGTCGGACTGATTGGGCGCACACACATTATGGGGGGGGGGGGGGGAGGGGGGCACACCTTATGCTTTCTTTATTATTGCACAGATGATCCACTTTGTGTTAGATTACTTGGAAGGGGGCACGTGCATGCTCCCGCCCCCACCCCCCCCCCCCCCCCCCCCACGTCCCCCATAGCTACGTCGCTAGTCAATCTTATTGGCCTGCATCTTTAGTCTGTGCTAAAAAGACATAGCATTACCGTATGAGTAACCTGTTAAACCATTTAGTACCATGGGACTCATTAATTGTTGCCATTTGCCACCGGAGAGATTATAATGGTTTCCTTTCACTATCGAGTCAATCCATTTAGTTCTACTTATAAAGGCATCATGACAATGGACTGCTTGAAATTTGATTAAATAGTAACTATAGTGATAGATCACTGCAGCGAAATTGCGTCCATGGATGATCCAGGACATTATATTATTACTACTAGTCTACTACTTTACTAGTGACCGCCCGGTTATACTATTACGGAAATGGCAAGCGGTCCTTTGTCCTATAATTGCATAAAGTAAAACTAGAGGGATCGACTGGATAATGAAAGGAAACAATTCGAATTTATCCGGTGGCAAATGGCAACAATTAATGGATCCACAGGTGCAAAACGGTATAACTTGTTACTGGTATTTTTTTTTTTATTTTTTTTTTTTAGCCCAGACTAAAGTTGTGCCACTGATGAGAATTCGGGCCAATATGTTTTATTGATGACAGCATAATAAGATATCAACCATATTATAGTAATTCTTCGTCAAAAGATATTTTTGAAGGAGATTTGGCTATAGTGGGGGAAAATTCTAGTCCCCTAACTTTTTGAGAATTAAGCAACTTTTAGAAGTATTGCATGTTCTCCAAATAAGTGAGGGGACGCACATGCCGTCCCGACTTACCAAATTATGTATGCTATTTGATAAACAAAATGCGTTAGACATGGGAATGGAATTTAACTTCTAATCAATTTGTTAATTATCGAGTGACTTTACTTTCTCTTTTATAAAATAATGAAGTTGTCTTCAATAAACACCCGAGTTGCCATGGTAGCTGCTGGTATTATTCCCGCCCGTTTCCCCTAAATAATGTATATTTTCCGGAACAAATTATTTTTTATTCCAAGGCCTTCGCACGTGAGAACGATTTGACGAGCACGAGGTTGAGTGGGCGGCAGGGATTCCCCTATTCTATATCATTCTGACGTGACAGGTGACGCAGGTCACGATAGTAAGTTTCGTTTTTATAATTGAGCAATGATAACATTATCTTTGTGCCATGGCATTCATGGCGAGCAATGTTGATCTTTGATCAGAGGGACCTCCTGTTTGTTTGTTTTGTTCTTTGGACTAGAAGCAAGTGTGGCTTCATTTCATCACGTACTTTAAAAAGCAATACATTTTGTATTGATTACAATAAAAATAATAATTATCGTTTCAACAACATTGATGATCAGAAAGACCTCCTGTGTTTTGGATAATAGGTCCGGGGTTACCCCCTCCGGTAAAAATTTCAACTTTCAAAGTTCCGTTTATATTCATGCAACTAAATTATATACAAATTTGATATAATCACCATGGTTATACATAGGCGCATTTCAAGTATATAAAATAAAAAATCGTCCCCTTGGGAGGGGGTTACTCCCTCCCAAACCCTCCCTCCTCGGCTCTGCCCCAGCCCTCGGTCGCTTCGCTCCCTTGGGACTCATTTTTGGCTCTAAGCTATGATGTTGCATCATACAAAAGTGGCATATATGATATGATTTATGTTTTTATGCACCAGATTGCACCATTTCAAGTATATAAATGCAAAATCTTCCCCGTGGGAGGGGGATACCCGCTCCCAAACGCTCCCCCTCTGGCTCTGCCCCAGCCCTCGGTCGCTTCGCTCCCTCGGGACTCATTTTTGGCTGTAAGCTTGTTGGATCATGTTTTTATGCACCAGATTGCACCATTTCAAGTATATAAATGCAAAATCTTCCCCGTGGGAGGGGGATACCCCCTCCCAAACCCTCCCCCTCTGGCTCTGCCCCAGCCCTCGGTCGCTTCGCTCCCTCGGGACTCATTTTTGGGTGTAAGCTATGTTGTTAGATCATGTTTTTATGCACCAGATTGCACAATTTAAAGTCCAAAAATGCAAAAGCTCCCTACTGTGGCAGGGGGACACTGCTCAGTCACTTCGCTCAATCGGGCTTGGTCGCTTTATCCTAGTGTCTCACTCTCACCTCTGGCTCAAAGTTAGCAACCCTGTGAGTGTGTTGGGCATGAGCCCCTCAACACATACATCGTGAGCCCTCTTAGGGTTTTGCCCCCCCAATCCAAAACTGCTTCCGGCGCGCCTGGTTATACATGAACCAAAACAAATATAGCCATGTAATTATTATCATGTTAATAACCACCATAACAAATAACAGGAACATTCCGTCAAAAAGCGCGTTTGGTTTGAGGGACGGGGTGGGTTCCCCCATTCGTTATGCCTAGGGGAGGGTGCTTCGAAAATGACTTTGCAATAAGTATTTGTTTCTAACTTACCATATTACATGCAATAGATACAAACCTTTAAAGGACAATGAAATCCAGACAAATTGTTGTATGCACTATAAGACACTAAATATAATGAATAGTCTCTGAAAATTTGAGCACAATCGGTCAAGAAATAAGAAAACTATGGCTATTTGAAAAGAGCCATGTATTTCGATGAGTGACTCAAATTGGCAACGCACTCTGGCAAAGTTGTGGACAACTCCCCATACATTTTGTACACAAAATTTCAGTTTTTTTTCAAATTTCTCAAAATTTATGTTTACCCTTCGTTCGAGTTCAACATATGTTTTGTAGAATGCTTTTATACATAACATATCATGAGTTGGGGGAAAGGAAAAATGTGACTCTGAAGAAAACTGTAAAAATGGGAACATTTGTGTACAAAACATATGGGGAGTTGTCCACACACTTATCAGAGTGCGTTGCCAATTTGAGTTCCCTGTATGAATAAATGGACATCTTCAAAGAGCCGTAGTTTTCTTGTTTCTTACCCGATTATGCTCTAACTTTCAGAGATTATCCTTTATAGTCTCTTCAAGACTATGAAAGCAACATTTTGCTTGGGTTTCATTGCCCTTTAAGTTGACGAACACAAACTCTGCATCAGTAGAGTAGCTAGAGTATAGGGGGCATTATACATGAGGCATTGTGTTTTCCGAGGGGTATACACATAATATATTTAACCCATGGGCGTATAGGGGCACGTTCTTCTCAGGGGGAGGGGGCTGAGGTTTTTGCCCGAATTTTCGAACTTCACCTGACAACCTGACTACCTGCCTCTTTGATGCTAGTCCAATTTGGACTGTGGGGAATTTATTTATATCCCTGTTCGCTCTTGCCCGCTAGATGGCTGCTATCCCGAGTTGGCTACTACCCGGAGTTGGCTGTGGACAGATTAGTGGGGTAAGACAGGTTAGTGGGGTTTGAAGCTATTAGCGGGCAGGAGCGAACAGGGGTAACATACAATTCCCCACAGTCCAATCTGCACTACTTTGATGCCCGAAAATGACATGTTTTCAATTGATTAGTCCTAATAAAAACGATTGCGCCCGGATATGAGACGGTTGTGCCGGAAAGTAACATAAATGTAACATAATTTTGCCCAAATAATATGGACTTATCACAATACGACATGATTATGCCCGAATTTCCGGTAGGTTTTGCCCGAATATGTGGCCGTTTTCAAAACTCCAGCTGAGGATGCAGCCCCAGCCCCCCCCCGACCTACCACACCCCTCCCAACACCTACGTTTTCACATGAACAGCAACAAAAACAGGCCATAGAGGATTTTGATCAACCCTCCGTCACGTTTGCACATGTGAACAGTCATGGTTACTACATCTCTTTGAGAATGACATGATTTTGAAAATTTACCGAATTTTAGTGGGGGTGCACTTGGGAATGGAGCACTTCAATTGTGCAAGTGTGTAAGTGTGTTGGGGGGGGGGGGGGGGGGATACGTACCCCAGGTACAAAGCTAAGCTCCTGCTAATCATTCACCTATATCAGGCTCGTAGCCAAGATCACTTTTCAAGGGGGTGGGGGGGGGGGGGGGGGGTGTCAAAATGTGATGGGTTGTTGTTGTTGTTGTTAGCACGTTGGTTTGGTCGTAGCCAAGTGGAGACCGCGAGACCGAGACCACTATACACTATAATCCCTAAAATTCACCGAACCGTAATCCTAGTTATGAATGTTCATGATGCAGATGACGTCATGACATTATGTTTATTCATGAACGCCTGGCCCTCCACGCTACTGTTGGCTCAAAAAATATACATGTACATGCGACATGTATACAGTACATTGATAACATAATATAGCTACACATCATTTACAAAGTGGGATAATAAGCAAATGGATATACAATTATAAGGTAGTACTATGGAGTAATTAAAACAAAACAAATTTTAAAAACGGATATAAAATAAAAAGTCAGTGTTGGTAAATCAAAACAAGCAAAGGTTATAGATATTAAGTAGCTAAATACACAGTTTAAAAATAAATACATTATGTTTAATGAAAATAGTCTTTAAAAAATATTATATAAACAATTTAAAATCACAAATAAAACAGGGCAAGTTTTAGTAGGTTGTAATGCAGTATATAAAACGTAGTACTACAATGAACTGTTGACTCGTATATGCTACAATAAATGTGTGTATAGATAAATGACCAAATAAGGCCATCGCCGTAAAGCATCATGTGATAAGAACCTTGTATAAATTCCTCAGTTTGTCTTTATCAAAAGACGAGTGGTGCAGCTTTGTATCGAAGAATGGCGTAGCCTCATTTGTTTGTTTGTTTGCTTGTTTGTTTTGTTTTGTTTTGTTTTGTTTTGTTGTGTTTTTTTTTTTTTTTTGGGGGGGGGGGGGGGGACTCGGTATGTGCGACCAACATTTTTCTTTCAAAACAATAATAATTCATGAGAAGTAAATCCTTTTCAAAATGAAGAAATACATATCGTGTTCCCGAAAATAACTCGTGCGACCTTCAATCACTGATCAGTCACCCTATACCTCTTTGCTGTTTGTATATTCGTGAGTCACGAACTCTTCGATCACGCTCTAGTATACGACATTGCACAGGAACTGTTGAGACACGGGCTTTTAGACATCCTTTATTCCTTTTGTCTACGATTCCATCGAAATTGATTGTTTGCCAGATAATAATGTATACACTTTCTTGAAAAGTATACTTGCTGCTCGCTCAGCCCCATTGTAAACAATAGTTATTCCTTGATTGTAAGCAGAGTATGGTTCATTTCACTTACGTGTTTGGTTTGTGACGTCACAAAACATGTGGCAGAGTTCATTTGCAATAGGTCTGCACGATAATTCATTGATTCGTTTATTCGTACCCATGTACGATGATGGAAATTATATTATTAAATATATACTTGAGTATTGGTTCTTTCCTAAATGTCCTTTGATAGGATTTTGGTTGGCTTTGAATCCATTTGAAAGTAACAATTGATTTAAAAAAACCCTCTGAATTATAGAATCATGCCCTTTGAAATGATCCCATAGTTAAAAACTGCGATTTTAAAATAATGTATAATTTATCTCGAGGCAGGCATAGGCCTACTTGTTTTCTTCTTCTGCAAAAAATAAGTTATAACTATTTACAAATCCTACACACTAACAAAATAATTTATACCAAAGTAAATTTAACATTGTCTTTTATGATCACTCTTTTGAATAATTACTTTAACAAAACACAACATTCAATTTTTGTCAATTAAACAATAATGGTTGAATCTTTCAGGTTTCTGGAGGGCGCCCTCTTGTGTTAACAGCTATTTTTTGTTTAAATACTGAAAACAGCCCTGACAAGTTTATAATGTTTTCTTCTGAAGCGTAATTGATTTATAACTATTAGTTTCAATGATAACTGTATAGGTTTTACATAATTATTAAATTTCAGTTTGACCAATATTCAACTATCTCTTTAAATTACGAAGGGTGTATAATTGACATGCCGGAACTGTCTGTCCCGGGATAATCGTAATATATAAAAACTTATTTGATAAAGCCATTATTATTATTATGTAAACGTTGAGCCCCTCCTACCACCCACCCTCTCCTTGCAATGGCTAAACCGGCGCTGTAGCTCTTATTAGAAATACAAGCTCAAGAATACCAACAGTCCTTTTCAGAACTACCGCAGGACTGTGACAGTCCTTTTTATGACTATCCTAGAAAGAATTCCATGCAGCCCTTTTCAGGCCGGACGCTCCAGTCCTCCTCTCTAAAGTCTAATGTCTTACATTGTGCCGACACTGTGCAACCGCAAACCACACGTACTATTATAATCTTCCGGAAGGTAAATGTCGAAAGATGATTGTATTAGGAGACTCTTGATTATTATTGGCTACCACTCCCTAGAACATCTACGTATATATAAAATATGAGTTTTATTTGGCACTTTTTACATCCCATTGATTTATGCCTTGGCAATTGAATGTAGATGTAGAGCTTTCTTCCAAAAGGCGCTATATCCACTTTTTCAACTTTCGAGAAAAACAGGTTTCTCTGCCCAACATTATATACACGTGCCTATGGGAATATGAAAGTTAAACTTTCTATATTTGGATTTTGAGAGAGAAATTTGTCGTAAAATGTGGATTCCTAAATAGCTGCGTAGCTTATAAATGTACATGTATGCATATATCGTTAACTCAATTTGTATGCAAAGTGGATTTAGCGCCATTTGGAACTGAGCTCTTCATTTAAACAGATTGTTATCGTCTAAAGTTTTCCGAACTTTATGCCTCTTGCTCATTAACAATAACGTACAAATCTTATTTGTTAGCACCTTTTTTGAACGTCAATGGAGTTCCGTGTACCATAAACTAGGGCAATAGTCCATTAATACAAACGAGCAAACAAGAAAAAGCACCTTCGAACAATACACATGATATGATGAATGAGTTGAACCTGTCCTGTATAATATACGGGACGCTGTGTCTATTCAAATGAGTATTGACTTTTCATGTAAGACTGGTCTGATTGTAAGCTACATATAGAAAACTCACAAAAGATTTATTTTAACAAGGTCGTATAGTTCCCATTACCGAGTCTGCGTGTGAGTGCATGGACCCTTTCATTATTCTACTGCTACTACTGCTGCTACTACTACTACTACTGCTACTACTGCTACTACTACTGCTGCTGCTGCTGCTGCTGCTGCTGCTGCTGCTGCTGCTGCTGCTGCTGCTGCTGCTGCTGCTGCTGCTGCTACTACTACTACTACTACTACTACTACTACTACTACTACTACTACTACTACTACTACTACTACTACTACTACTACTACTACTACTACTACTACTACTACTACTACTACTACTACTACTACTACTACTACTACTACTACTACTACTACTACTACTACTACTACTACTACTACTACTACTACTACTACTACTACTACTACTACTACTACTACTACTACTACTACTACTACTACTACTACTACTACTACTACTACTACTACTACTACTACTACTACTACTACTACTACTACTACTACTACTACTATTACTACTACCACTACCACTACCACTACCACTACCACTACCACCACCACCACCACCACCACCACCACCACCACCACCACTCAGGGGCGGATCTAGCTTTTTGCTACTGGGGGGGGGGGGGGGGGGGGGGGGTTGACCCAATGACGTTGTTCTTTTATAATAAGACTACTGTATCCCTTTGATAATGGTTTGTCTAACATCAAGATAAGACTATCCCTTTGATAATGGTTTTTCTCACATCAAGATAAGACTATCCCTTTGATAATGGTTTTTCTAACATCAAGATAAGACTATCCCTTTGATAATGGTTTTTCTTACATCAAGATAAGACTATCCCTTTGATAATGGTTTTTCTTACATCAAGATAAGACTATCCCTTTGATAATGTTTTTTCTTACATCAAGATAAGACTATCCCTTTGATAATGTTTTTTTCTTACATCAAGATAAGACTATCCCTTTGATAATGGTTTTTTCTAACATCAAGATAAGACTATCCCTTTAATGCCTCTTTTCTACTTTCACTTCCAGATTATTGAGTCTAATAAAAGTGGTCCATCGCGATCACTTCCTTGTATATCCGCTTCATTATCAAGTAATCGCGTGCGATTGCAGACAATCATTATGATAGTTGATAAGCGGAATATGTTTACTCTCGATCTTAGTAGCAGAATATAACTTATCTTATAAATACTATCTTGGTATAATAATAAATGGAAAACCTAAAAAAAAGTGTATCACTTCCGTGACGCTTATAACATGATTGAAATGATATCGTTGAACTCAAGGCCTAATTCATTGCTGTTGCTATAGTGTAAAAAAAAAAAATTACCGGAAGTTAAAGGGGTAGTTTAGTTTTGGTAGAGAGGGCGCTGCACATCACAATTTTTTTGTGAGGTAATGCAAAACTGAGTGTCGAATTTGAGAGAACATACAGTTTTAATGGCAGAATAAACTTTATTTAGTCAAAATCGACCCAGAAACGGCTGAAATATCAATAAATATATCTGATCTTATAATTATTTGGGGCCCAAATAATTAGATGATTTTTAGAAAAAAATAAAAAAATGCTTGCACTTTTTCAAAAATGTTCAAAAGCGTTTTTAAAATAGTTGTTGATGAACTCGCTATTTAATCATTATATCAATAAAACATCACATGCATAATTTTGTATGAAAAATGGTGGAAACCAATGCCTTTTTAAAAAGCGCCCTCTTGTGTTTTATTGGATCTTTTTTTTAATGATAACAGGCTTTTTACTTAGTCGTTTGTAATTTTGTATATCTTTCGAGCATGGTGGAGTTATTACTATTAGTTTATAATGTAACTGTGCAGGTTTTGGCCACTAAAGTTCAGCCTTACCACAACTAAACTACCCCTTTAAAGTCTTCATATTTTCTTAATTTCTTTCTCTATCTACATAATTAGAACATATAATAGTAAAAGCATGATGAATTGCCACTAAAATACTATACAAAAATTAATACAAATATTGTACAGAATTCATATCTGAATTTTCATCGATGTTCCTAAATATGACTTTGTAAAGATTACCGGAAGTTGATTTTTCCGACTTTTTTCTTGAAACCTTCGGTTATCTGGATACGTATACAGGACATAAAATATATATGTTTACTATAAATTGAAAGGGATCTAGTAACTTTACTGACAAGTGTAAAACGTGATGCCTGGTTGATAATGTGGGTATTTTGTGATCTGAAATGTCCACTATGTACATTATATAATGGTGAAAATGTCACGAACACCTAAATTTATCTTAAATTTAAATGTAAGATGTGAGCTTGTATAGCTTTGCTTCATGTCCGGAAGTAGCTCAGAAATATGCCGACTCTACATGCATGACATGGGGTTTACAATATCCGACTTTTTACTCTACCCCGAATATCGTACAGTCCAGCGGAATACGGAGACTGATGTTTCGGTCTAGTCCGGAAGTTGCCAGGCGATGATTTTCTCTGTCTCTTTGAAGAGGTTTAGTTTTAAACAGAAACACGGAAACAAGTATATTTTGATTCCCCATATAACCCCCCCCCCCCCCCGTAGATTTAGGTCATGCATTTTGTGGGGGGGGGGGGGGGGGGGGGGGCTTAAAACAAAAAGGTCTCCGGGTTGGGAGGGGGAGGAGGGGGGGGGGAAGACGAAGAAGAGTAATACAGAAGGTGATTGGATAATAGTTTTCAATATTGGGGGTGGTGGAACATACTCTCTTATCATTCCTCCCCCACTGGCTACACCACCGGTCATATATTTACACGTACAAGTACCATGTTCTTTCTTGTGAATTCATGCACTAATGTCATGACGTCATGAAACAAAGTACATTACAGCGGTGCAGCAGTTGATTATAACTTATAAATTGTGTATTTTTAAGGTTTCAAATCTGATATATTACGTAACATGTTCATTCTTGTTCTTGCTTGGTTTAAACACTGAACATGGCTGTATACCATGCACTAATATCAT
>JBAMJV010003863.1:0-75541 GCA_037951105.1 Echinarachnius parma | reverse complement strand
CCCCAAACGGGTACCATACGCAAGTTACACAACAAACTGAGATAATTTGTTTGCGCGCGAAGCGCGCAGCGAAAACGTTAAATGGATGTATAACTTAGTTTTTAAACGCTAGAATTAACAAGTATTGGCTGATACATTTAATTTTGTTCTTTTCCTCTTTCTTTCTTTCTTTCTTTCTTTTCTTTTTTCTTCTTTTTTTTTGAGGGGGGGGGCTTTTTGGGGGGGCAAAAACGCGTTTTGCCCCCCCACTTTTTGGATTGGGGGGGGGGGGCGGCTGCCCCCCATGCCCCCCCCACTTCCGGCGCCTATAGTAGTAGTAGTAGTAGTAGTAGTAGTAGTAGTAGTAGTAGTAGTAGTAGTAGTAGTAGTCAGTGGCGGATCTACGGGGGGGGGGGGGGTTAGGGGGTTTAACCCCCCCCCCCCCCCTTGGGCTGCCAAGTGAAAATGTGATGTGCATAGAAAAACGCCATCATGTGTCCAGACCCACACAGTATCCGCATCGTCATTGGGTCAACCCCCCCCCCCCCCCCCCCCCCCTTAGAAAAAGGCTAGATCCGCCCCTGGTAGTAGTAGTAGTAGTAGTAGTAGTAGTAGTAGTAGTAGTAGTAGTAGTAGTAGTAGTAGCAGTAGTAGTAGTAGTAGTAGCAGCAGCAGTAGTAGTAGTAGTAGTAGTAGTAGTAGTAGTAGTAGTAGTAGTAGTAGTAGTAGTAGTAGTAGTAGTAGTAGTAGAGGTAGTAGTAGTAGTAGTAGTAGTAGTAGTAGTAGTAGTAGTAGTAGTAGTAGTAGTAGTAGCAGTAGTAGTAGTAGTAGTAGTAGTAGTAGTAGTAGTAGTAGTAGTAGTAGTAGTAGTAGAAGTAGTAGTAGTAGTAGTAGTAGTAGTAGTAGTAGTAGTAGTAGTAGTAGTAGTAATAGTAGTACGTAGTAGTAGCAGAAGTAGTAGCAGTATTAGTTGTAGCAGTATCTGCGCAACAACAAAAAAACTGCCAATAAAGGGGCCCTGTTGAAGATTAATTTCTCACTATAAAAAGAACATGATATGTGTACGGTACATGTAGTTATAATCGTGTGTTTGTTGTTATCGTTACATCATGTATCCCATGAGAATAATTCAACTTTTCAAAATTCATTTCATTGTATTTCCCTTTATTACTATAATATAAACACACACAAAAAGTAACTCCCTCCCCCCCCCCCCCTAAGCAAAATGGCGTAACTTTTTTAACGAATTTGGTTTGAGCAACATAACTTGGCAGGAATGTTTCTAAAATGATTGGCAAACGTCTCTGTGAAAATGAATTTGATCCGCTTTGCCATGCATGAGTGAGGACACATTAAAGGGAAAATGTCACTTTTCAAAAGTCACAAGAGTCAAAAAGTGAAAATTCTGCCTTTGATGTGTGGTCACTCATCCATGACTCGACGGACCAATTTCATTTTCACACATAAGTTAGTCAATAAATGTAAGAACAATCCTGCCGAGTTATTTTGCTCAAAATCTTTTCGTTAAAAAGTTATGTTATTTGATTAAGGGGGACTTATTTTTGTGTTGAGTTTAATTGATCAGTATTGTTGGAATAAACTCAACAAAAAAGTAAGTCTCCTCCTGATTAGAATAACATAACTTTTTAACAAAAATGTTTTGAGCAAAATAACTCGGCAGGATTGTTCCTACACTTATTGCCTAACTTCTGTGTGAAAATGAAATTGGTCCATCGAGTCATGCATGAGTGAGCACACATCAAAGGAAAGATTGGCACTTTATGTGCTCACTCATGCGTGACTCAATGGACCAACTTCATTTTCACTCAGAAGTTAGTCACAAAGGGTAGGAACAATCCTGCCGAGTTATTTTGCTCAAAACATTTTTTTCAAAAAAGTAACGCCATTTTGATTAGGGGACTCACTGTTTTTTTGTTGTGTTTATGAATCATGCACGCTTTTGTAATACACACAACAAAAAAAGTGAGTCCCCTAATCAAAATGGCGTCACTTTTTGACAAACTTGTTTTGAACATAATAACTCGGCAGGATTGTTCCTATACTTTGTGACTAACTTCTGAGTGAAAATGAAGTTGTCAATTGAGTCACGCATGAGCACACAAAGTGCCAATCTTTCCTTTGATGTGTGCTCACTCATGCATGACTCGATGGACCAATTTCATTTTCACACAGAAGTTAGTAAATAAGTGTAGGAACAATCTGCCGAGTTATTTTGCTCAACAAAATTTTGTTAAAAAGTTATGTTATTCTAATCAGGAGGAGACTTACTTTTTTTGTTGAGTTTATTCCAACAATCGTGACAATACTGATCAATTAAACTCAACACAAAAATAAGTCCCCCTTAATCAAATAACATAACTTTTTAACGAAAAAGATTTTGAGCAAAATAACTCGGCATGATTGTTCCTACATTTATTGACTAACTTATGTGTGAAAATGAAATTGGTCCGTCGAGTCATGGATGAGTGACCACACATCAAAGGCAGAATTTTCACTTTTTGACTCTTGTGACTTTTGAAAAGTGAAATTTGTCCTTTAATGTGTGCTCACTCATGCATAGCATGGCGGATCAAATTCATTTTCACAGAGACGTTAGTCAATCATTTTAGAAACATTCCTGCCAAGTTATGTTGCCTTAAAGCCAATTTGTTAAAAAGTTACGCCATTTTGCTTAGGGGGGGAGTTACTTTTTTTGTTGTGTTTATTATACAAACATGTATGGACACTCACTATCTTTGGCCGTGTTCGCAGTCACATTACGAGCTTCACTCTCCCCGGCTTCGTTTTGTGCAGTGATAGATATATTGTACATGGAGTATGGGTGAAGCCTAGTTAGAGTATATGTCGTCTCATTGGTTCGGACTTCACGTTGGATGGGGTTCATCTCGGGCTCTGGACATGCGAGATAGCGGTGGAGTGCGTAGCGGATGAAGAAGAGGTTGGGTCTGCACGATGATGCCGGGACGGTCCAGGAGAGCTCTATAAATTGTGTTGTGGGGGGTCGAAAATAAAAGGGGCGAGGAACTCTAATACTCGTTACCTCCACGGGGGCAGGAGCTAAAAGGCAAATGGAGAAAGTGTTTTAATATTATTAGATGATCTTGATAACGATACAGATCTGTATACGTGTAGGTTATGACATATACTTAATAGACAAAACAAACAAATACTGTACATAACATAGTCGACTTTTGTCATGACACCTCAAAGAGAGAAAAACAAATAGTTTTATGTTTTAAAGAACCTTACATGGAACACTAGTAGTTGCAATGGCTGTCGAGATTGATCCAACAAAGATGTCACTAACAGGCGTAATGAAGAGTTGGTACATTGTACAGGATTCCAGATCCCCAGGCTCACTGATGAAGTATCCATGGACATGCGAGATAGCGGTGGAGTGCGTAGCGGATGATGAAGAGGTTGGGGCCTGTATGATGAAGCTGGGCTGTTGGATGAAACGTTCCAAGAGAGCTCTATTTGGGTCTTGAAAGTCCGAATATTTGTTATGTTCACGGGGCCGGGATCTTCAGCTATAATTATGCGGAGGGAATAAAATAGAATCAGTGGCAAGTACTCCCATTTGTCTGTCTCATGTTGTGGATGTGGTGTGGCAGGATTGGTAGAGCGCGCGCTCTCCGATGCGTGGATCCCGAGTTCGAACCCCGCACTCTGCGTTTGTCCTTCAGCAAGAAAATGTATCCACAATTGCTGCTCTCTACCCAGGTGTATAAATGGGGACCCGGAAGGATGGGAACGTGTTTCCTTAGCACTGTGCACGCCTAATAGGCGACTTGCTGGAATACTCTCTAGGGAGTGTAAAATGTGCACTTAATGTGGAGGAATGATTGTAGTGTGTATCCGTTGACCGGGGTAATAATAATCCTGTAAAGCGCTATGATACCCACGGGAATATCGCTATATAAATAACAGTTAGTATTATTATTATGCAGTATGTGAGTTATTTTCAAAACAAACATTGTGAACATTAAATAAGTAATCATTCTTCGGGCAAATGACAATTAAAAATGTTTTACCCATTGCCTATACATTGCCTAATGAATTTCACATTTAGTTTATAATGGTTGAATTAACAGAAGCGTTACAAAATCATCAAAGATTTGTCTATGATACGTTTGATCATTATTGCGTGTTACTGCAAAGCGACACTTAAATGGACCTTAACATCCTTGAGTTCATCCTTGAGGACAAATTCTTTAAGTCTTTAGATTCAATCAGAAATCGCGAAAAAAATGTAATGAATCGAATCCGGTTACAGTTTCCATGCAATTGATTTCAGTTTGGCGACACCATTATGAACTGCCAAACAAGTACAGGGGAATCTGAGACAATCATAAACCTGAATCCAGGTCAATTTGGACGAACTCTAACTGAAACAACATGATTTTTAAGAGAGATCCTACCACCTTTAGTCTCATTAGCACCCTCAACATTTTCAAAGGAACTACTAGTTGTACTCTGGTCATTATTCATGTCATTCAATCGTTGGGAGCAGTGGCGTACCCAGGATTTTTTAAGGGGGGGGGGGGGGGGGGGGTTCGTCAGAAAAAAATTTGCAAGGGGGGGGGGGGTAGTCGTAGACAATTTTCGAAGCCGAGACCAAGTACCTTCAAAATTTTCGAGACCGAGACCAGGTCCAGTCCACAATTTTCGAGACCGAGATCAAGACCCAGTGGTTGAGAATCCTGTAAGCGGGGGGGGGGGGGGGGGGGGGGGGGGGGGGGGGGCAGCTAGCCACCTGACTTCGTGCCAACATTGGGCCGATGTCATTTTCGTTTTAAGGGGACGTTGGGCCAACATGCGACATGCGACGTCACCGCGACGTAAAAAATGTCCGCCAGCCCAACATCAACTCGGCGTCTTTTTTTAATGCTGGCCCAACGTCATTTTGCGATTTCGGCCCAACATCAATTATTGCCAATGGCCCAATGTCAGTTCTAACGTAGGCCCAAAATTGATTCCTGACGTTGAGAGAACATCAAGTTCTGACGTTGGCCCAACGTTAAAATGTCCGCCAGCCCAACATTGTCCCAACATCATTTTGTTATATCGGCCAAATGTCAATTTCTGACAATGGCCCAACACCGAATCCTGACATAGAACATATATTAAATTCTGATGTGGGCCCGACGTTAAAATGTCCGCCAGCCCAACATCGTCACTACGTCATTTTGTGATATTGGCATAACGTCAATTTCCGACAATGGCCCAACATCAACTCATGACATTGGACCAACATAACATTATGATGTCGACTCGAGGTTAAAATGTCAGCTAGCCCAACATTGTCACGACATCATTATGTGATGTTGAGCCAATGTCAATTTCCGACAATGGCCCAACACCGAATCCAGACATAGGACAGATATCAAATTCTGATGTGGGCTCGACGTTAAAATGTCCGCCAGCCCAACATCGTCACTACGTCATTTTGTGATATTGGCATAACGTCAATTTCCGACAATGGCCCAACATCAACTCATGACATTGGATCAACATAACATTATGATGTCGGCTCGAGGTTAAAATGTCCGCTAGCCCAACATTGTCACAACATCATTCTGTGATGTTGGCCCAACGTCAATTTCCGCCAATGGCCCAGTATCAAATCCTGACGTTGGCCCGACATTAAAATGTCCGCCAGCCCGACATTAGCCCAACGTTATTTGTTATTGTTCGCCCAACCTCAAATCTTGACGTTGGCCCAACATCAAATCTTGACGTTCGCCCGACGTTTGAATGTCCGCTAATCCAACATTGGTGCTGGACCAACATCAAAATTTGACAATGGCCCAATGTCAAATGGCCAACGTAGGACCAACATAAAAAACGTAAAAATAAATTGGAAAACATGCATAGATTCCACGTCCGATCCATGCATTTTGTTTAACCTTATTCTATAAATATCCTATTCCTACACCTATTGCCTACTCCTAAACCTATCATCCTATCATCCTATCGTCCTACAAACATAGGTCGCAATCGGTATAATATATATACACCTCTTCTTAGCATGTATATTTTGTAATGGTTAGTATTTTGCAGAGCGTTGTATCAGAAATAATCCACCTTCAAATCATATTCATAACACTATTTAAAGGTGTTATTTATATTCTTATATATCCTTCTAAATTATATACAGCAGCAAGGACATGACAAAAGTATATTTTTTAATATAAATAATTCCAAAAATCGAAAATGTTCATTTCGCTTAAGATCGCTTATAATCGATCATGAATTCCCCGATATCAATACTTTTTTTGTTTTACTTTTGAATTACTAATGTTTGTAATCGATTAAACAAAATTCAATTCATTCAAGATTCTCAAAGCAAGTTAACAAAAATATTATAAGTACCCAGCTAGCTAACTGACGTCGGACCGGTGTCGGCAGGTCGTCGGCAAGATCGCGGTCGGTAAACAGACGTCGCGCCAACATTACGCCAACGTCGAATTTAAGTTGGATGTTTTGGAAATGAAATAAGTCGGAAAATGGTTGTAGTTGAATGTCGTGCCGATGTCATTAAGCTGACGAAAAAAATACGTCTCAAATAAAAACGTAAAATAAAAAATGTAATATTAATGTTGGGCCGATGTTAATAAACCAACATGAATATGACATCTCAAATATAACGTTGGGCCAATGTTGTACCGATGTCGGAATATATCATTTTAAGAGGTCGGTAAATGGTTGTGGAATTGATGTCGGACTGATGTTATTAATTGGACATCAATATGACATCACAAATATGACGCCAAGCCGATATCACGCCGATGTCAGAATTGGCAGCAATGACACAAGTCGGCAAATAGTCATGAAATCGATGTTCAGCCGATGTCAATATTCTGACATGAATATGTCATCTCCAATATGACGTCGGGATAATTTCGCGCCGATGTTGGAACTGGTAGCAATCAAAGAGGTCGGTACATGGTTGTGAAATTGATGTCGGGCCAATGTTTTTAATTGGACCTCAATATGATATCTCAATTGTGACGTCAAACCGATATCTTGCCGATGTCAGAATTAGCAGCAATAAAACAAGTAGGCAGATGGTCATCAAATCGATGTTGCGCCCATGTCAATACTGCGACATGAATATGAGACCCTAAATTTGATGTCGGTCCGATATTGTGCCGATGTTAGAACTTGTTAGCAATTTAAGTGTTCTGTAAATGGTGTTTAGTTTGATGTCAGCCCGATGTAATTTATTAGACATCTATACTATGACGTCAAACATATATTCCGTCGAAGACAGAACCTTCAGCAACGGAACAAGTCGGCAAATGGTAAAATTAATGTCCTGTCATTAATCCGTCATAAATATGACATCTAAAATATGGCGTCGGTTCGACAGTGTGCCGATGATAGAGCTGGTAGCAATTTAAGAGGTCGTTATAATAAATGGTTGTAAATTTCATGTCAGGCCGATGTAATTAATTAGACATCTGAAATATGACGTCAAACCGTTATCCCGTCGATGTTAAAACCGTTATCAATGGAACAAGTCGGCAAATGGTCATTAAATCAAATGGTCATTAAATTAATGTCGTGCCCATGTCATTAATCCGACATGAATAAGAGATCTCAAATATGACGTCGGGCTAATATCGCGCCGATGTTGGAACTGGGAGCAAATTAAGAGGTTGGTCAAAGATTGTAAAATTGATGTTGGGCTTATATTATACAAATATACCAAGCTGTGAGAAAGTATAGTGGAATTATATATCTGAGGAGGGACTGGCATAGAACTATTTTTTCCGAGGGGCGAAGCCCCGAGGACAAAAATAGTAACTATGCCAGTCCCTCCGAAGATATATAATTCCACTATACTTTTGAACTAAAAGCTTGGTATATTTGTTTTATATCCCTTCTGTTTGCTATTTATCCTTCGCATGATTATAATCATCGCACAAATAAATGATTTCAATTAAACTTAAGTATAATAAAGGAAAAAACAAACCATTGATCATAGAACCATCACTGCACTATGTTCTGTTTGTGACACTGGCCCCCTTAGCGCAATAGTCCTGGCACAGAGCGCGTATTGCGCTATGTTTCCATTCATGGTTACGCGCATTAACAATATAATGCGCACACAAATGCAAAACGCGCGCACCAAAGTGAATAATTAACCCGCTTTACATACACGTAAGTCACACGTGTGTAATTGAATATGGGAAAACAGCTATTCGTACACAGCATGCATACATTACATGAAATGAAATTAAATGAAATGAATTACTGTCACGACCATGGAAGGACAACGATGCAAAATGTGCACCATTTTCGAAATTGTTAACTTCGAAAACCGCCATGTTATACATGAAATGCATCTCTAGAATATTTTGTGGAACTTGTTGATATTCACGGGTGAAAATATTCTGTATTTCGTTTTAAATTACTCTTTGGGAAATCTCGTCGAGCATCTTTCGCAAGCTAAAACAAGACCTCCCCTCGCAGAGAAGCTGTTATTACACGCATCTCTACGGGCAATATGATATGCTTGCTATTTCTGCTATCGGCAAAGATAGTAAGCAAATAACCATCGACTGGGAGGGTGATGGCAAAACTATACGCGCCGAGGTGATCTGCGAAGGTACTATCATGCCGAGGCGACAGCCGAGGCATGATGGTACCTTCGCAGATCACCGAGGCGCGTATAGTTTGCCTCCATCACCCGAGCAAGGAGATTTGGTTATTTGTTTTATATCCCTCATATTATTTGGATCACAAACGACCTATAACTAACACAAAGGGCTCAACAGTTTGGAATATTGAGCAATTGATCGAGTCTTTTATTTTCATTTTGTAAATCCTGCACATGAACACGATTTATGATTAAAAAAGGCTAAGACGCTTATACCATTGTTACGTTAAGCGTAGCCGCGCGTACACTTTGCGCACCAGCGCGCTACCTTTCTGCGCACCAGCGCGCACAAGCATACTTGCGCTGCCACAAGCGTTCACATTGGCTGCCGCTGCGTTCTGGGTTGTCATGGGAACAAAACAAGTCGGTTGTAAACGTTCGCTGATTCCTAATTTAGAGGTTGTTAACAACGTGCCCTATGAGATTACATGCGTATCAGCAATTTACTATAACACCCTCGACAGGGCCAAAAAGTTCGTTGTCCTCGACAAAAAAGGTACTGTACAAAAGTACTATATGAGATTGGGATTTGATGGGAGAAATTATACTTGAACACGTGACGGCGTTTCGACCAATCACATGGCTAGTACATTATCATGAGGGATATAATGAAAAATATTCCCCGATTTCAGATTTATAGTGGAAATAATCTTTATTGTGAGAGCCCCAATTGACCAATCACGTTTCTAGAATACTCATGAATATTCATAGAAGGGATATAATATTAAATATACATAAATATGACAGCTCAAATATGACGTTGGGTCAATGTTGTACCGATGTCGGAACTGGCGACCATTTGCCGGCTTGTTTCATGCTGCCAGTTCTGACATCGGCATGATATCGCTAAGGCGTCATCATTGAGATGTCATATTCATTACTACTCACTGACGTCGCCACAACATCAATTTAATGAACATTTTGCCGACTTGTGTCATTGCTGCAAGTTCTTACATCGGCTTGACATCATATTAAAGAGGTCACATTTATGTCTAATTAATAACATCAGACCGATATCAATTTTACTACCATTTACCGACCACCTAAATTGCTATCATTTCCGACATCGGCGCGATATTAGCACGACGTCACATTGCACATGTCATATTCATGTCGGATTATTGACATCGGCTCAACATCAACTTAATGACTATAAGCCGATTTGATTCATTGTTGCCCATTCTGACATCGGCAGGATTTCGGTTCGACGTCAACATTTATGTGTCATATTTTTTTCTCCTTAATAATATCGACCCGACATCAATTTTACAATCATTTACCGACCCCTCTAATTGCTACCAGTTCCAACATCGGCGCGAAATTAGCCTGACGTCACTTATGAGATGTCATATTCATGTAGGACTATTGACATCGGCGCAACATCAATTTTATGACCATTTGTGATATTTATGACGGATTAATGACAGGACATTAATTTTACCATTTGCCAACTTGTTCCGTTGCTGATGGTTCTGTCTTCGACGGAATATATGTTTGCCGTCATAGTATAGATTTCTAATAAATTACATCGGGCTGACATCAAACTAAACACCATTTACAGAACTCTTAAATTGCGAACAAGTTCTAACATCGGCACAATATCGGACCGACATCATATTTGGGGTCTCATATTTATATCGGAGTTATGACATTGGCCCGACATAAATGTTACAACCTGTTTCCTACCTTCTATATTGCTACCAGTTCCGATATTCGCGCGATATTAGCCCGACGGCATATTTGACATGTCATATTCATGTCGGAGTATTGACATTGGTACAACATCGATTCGATGACCATTTGCCGACTTGTTTTATTGCTGCTAATTCTGCAATCGGCAAGATATCGGTGTGACGTCATAATTTAAATGTCATATTGAGGTTCAATTAATAACTTTGGGCTAATTGTCGGGGTGGCGGACATTTTAATGTCGGGCCAACGTAAGGACTTGATGTTGGCCCTTTGTTGGGTAACTGACATTGGGCCAGTGCCAACAATAAATGGTAAGCCAACATCACAAAATGATATTGGGCCAATGTTGGGCTGGCGGACATTTTAACGTCGAGCCCACATCAGCATTGTATATCTCTCCTATTGCAGGATTCGGTGTTGGGCCATTGTCGGAAATTGACATTTGCCGGACATCACAAAATGACATGGGGCCAATGTTGGGTTGGCGGACATTTTAACGTCGAGCCCACATCAGAATTTGATATCTCTCCTATGTCAGGATTCGGTGTTGGGCCATTGTCGGAAATTGACATTGGCTCAACATCACAGAATGATGTTGTGACAATGTTTGGCTAGCGGACATTTTAACCTCGAGCCCACATCATAATGTTATGTTGGGCCAATGTCATGAGTTGATGTTGGGTCATTGTCAGAAATTGACGTTAGGCCAATATCACAAAATGACGTGGTTACGATGTTGGGCTGGCGGACATTTTAACGTCGAACCCACATCAGAATTTGATATCTGTCCTATGTCAGGATTCGGTGTTGGGCCATTGTCGGAAATTGACATTTGCCCGAATGACAAAATGATGTTGGGACAATGTTGGGCTGGCGGACATTTTAACGTCTGGCCAACGTCAGAACTTGATGTTCTCTCAACGTCAGGAATCGATGTTGGGCATACGTTAGAATTGACATTGGGTCATTGTCAATAATTGATGTTGGGCCGAAATCGCAAAATGACGTTGGGTCAGCATTAAAAAAATAACGCCGCGCTGATGTTGGGCTGGCGGACATTTTTACGTCGCGGTGACGTCACATGTTTAATGTAGGCCCAACGTCCTCTTACAACGAATTTTACATCGGCCCAACGTTGGCACAATTTCAGGTGGCTAACATGGTTATTCCGTTGTGCTTCCTAAGAATTAGAGGAAAGTGAGTATATTGGTAAAAGTGCCTAATTAACAGACAAATCTCAACTTTTTGTCAAACTTTGAATCCCTCCCACACGAGTTCGGCTTAGAATGATACGTACACCATGCATCCATAATTAGTCGTCATGTATGAGATGTCATATTCATATCGGACTATTGACATTGGCGCAACATCAATTTTATGACCATTTGCCGACTTGTTTCATAGCTGCCAGAGGCTGACATCGGCAGGATATCGCTATGGCGTCATCATTGAGATGTCATATTCATGTCTAATCTCATTGACGTCGGCACAACATCAATTTAACAACCATTTACCGACCTCCTAAATTGCTATCAGTTCCAACATCGGCGCGATATTAGCCCGACGTCATTCATGAGATGTCATAATCATGTCGGACTATTGACATTGGCGCAACATCAATTTTATTACCATTTGCCGACTTGTTTCATAGCTGCCAGAGGCTGACATCGGCAGGATATCGCTATGGCGTCATCATTGAGATGTCATATTCATGTCTAATCATTGACATCGGCACAACATCAATTTAAAGACCATTTGCCGAGTTGTTTCATAGCTGCCAATTCTGACATCGGCAGGATATCGCTATGGCGTCATCATTGAGATGTCATATTCATGTCTAATCATTGACGTCGGCACAATATCAATTTAAAGACCATTTGCCGAGTTGTTTCATTGCTGCAAGTTCTTACGTCGGCGTGATATTGGCCTGACATCATATTGAGATTGAGAAATTGAGATGTCCTACCCTTGTCTCATTAATAATGTCGACCCGACATCAATTTTACAACCAATTACCGACCTCTTTACTTGCTACCAGTTCCAACATCGGCGCGATATTAGGTCGAAATCATATTGGAGATGTCATATTCATGTCGGAGTATTGACATCGCCACAACATCAATTTAATGACCATTTGCCGAGTTGATACATTGTTGCAAGTTCTTACATCGGCCTGACATCATATTTAAGAGGTCACATTGATGTCTGATTAATAACATCTGCCCGATTAAATTTTACAACCATTTACCGACCTCCTAACTTGCTATCAGTTCCAACATCGGCGCGATATTAGCTCGACGTCATATTGCACATGTCATATTCATGTCGGGATGTTTACATCGGCTGAACGTCGATCTTTGACTATTTGCCGACTTGTTTTATTGCTTCCAATTCTGACATCGGCAAGATATCGGTGTGACGTCATTATTGAGATGTCATATTGAGGTCCAATTAAAAACATCGACGCGATATCAATTTCACATCCATTGACCGACCTCTTAGGTTGCGATTTCTCCGACATCGGTGTAACATTGTTCTAATGTCATATTTGAGATGTAATATTCTTGTTCGATTATTGACATCGGCCCGACATCAATTGTACAACCCTATACCGACCTCTTGAACTGCTCGCAGTTTCGACATTGGCGCGATATTTGCCCGACGTGTTATTTGAGACGTCATTTTTCTGTCAGCACAATGATATCGGCCTGACATTCAATTTCAACCATTTCGCGAAAAATTCGCATTTCGCGTAAACTCGACATTGGCGTAATGTTGGGGCGACATCAGTTTGCCAACCGCGATATGCCGACATCCGGCCAACAACTTTCGACATCGGCCCGACGTCAGGTGGCGAGCTGGGGGGGGTAGTCGTAGTAATTTTTCGAAGACGAGACCCAAAATTGTCTACATTTTCGAGGCCGAGACCACGGTTTTTCGCACTTTTCGAGGCCGAGACCATCGAAAATTACGGTCGAGACCGCTAAAATTTGAAAACTAGGGGTTAAAACCCCCCCAAAACAGTCATCTTTTAGTCAAGGGGGGGGGGGGGGTTTAACCCTGCAAACCCCCACCCCCCCCCCCCCCCCCCTGGGTACGCCTATGATTGGGAGTGAGAAGACCATAATATTTGAAAAATAAGTAAAATATAAATTTAAATATGATATGACACACGATACAGTAAATTACATGTTACCTACGAATGCGTATTTTCATGCGCATACGTATCTGGTTATATCAGTAATAGCTCAGTCACATTCGCCACGGCGGCCGCACGGTCTTAAATATCTACGGCCAATAACAATTATACACTGTTAAAAGGCTGTGTAAAAATGGTTGTTGATTCTTTTCATACAACTTTAGGTGTAGCATGGTTGTACAAAGAAGGGTTGCGGAAAGCGGCCAATGCTCAAGCGTTGATGAAACGTGTTAAATCACCTGATAGTTTCGAACGCGAAATCATCGCGACAAAACCTCTTTTGTCCCATCCCAATCCAAGCGAACCGAGTTTAGCGCAGTGTTAGCGTGTTAGACTTATAACCCAAAGACCCCCGGTTCGATTCTTACCCTTGCCGCTTTTACATCTTGTTTTGTTGTTGCTATTTCAACAACAGGATTGTTGAAATTTATTCTAAACAACAGTTGTAGAACAAATTAAAACAACAGTTGTGTAAACTTTAAACAACTGGCGTTGTTGAATGTTTTCAACAACAGTTGGATGGTTCATATGTCAAACAGCGGTTGTTGAACATTTTGTTGAACATGAATTTGTTTACACAGCGTTTTAACAGTGTAGGACCGCCGTAGCGTTTATACGGTCACATACTTTAGCAGTCACATTTGCCACGGACGTAGGCTTTTGACAAATACCAAGGCAGACGCAAGGCGCCCGCAAGGCGGCCGCAGGGGGACCATACGGCAACCGTGCGGCCAGACTGACGCTACCTGGTAGCCACAATCATGTGGCGTGGATAATCTGAATGTTACATAAATGCAATACAGGGTGCCCCCCCCCCCCCCCCCAAAAAAAAAAAAAACAAAAAAACAAAAACAAAAACAAAAACAAAACGGAGCGGTGCACTTCCCAAAATGATTATATCTATTGGATAGGGTGTCTTTTCCGATGAAAAAATGATACCAAAAACAGTAATTTTGAACGAGTAGGGCAGCCCATGGCGCCCGCAAGGCCACCGTACGCCCGACGTACGGTCGACGTGGAACCGTTCTACGGCATGGCTACGGCGTGACTCATTGCTACGGCGAACATAGAAAATGGAAAAAGTTATAACTCCGCGGCGACCCCTGCGGCCTGTAAAATATACGGATACGCCGTACGGGGATCCTGCGGCCACCGCAGATTTTCTGTGGCCACCGCACGTTTCTCTCGATTTCGGGGGCGTATGGCCACCGTACGCTCGCCGTAGAGCAAATTTGACTGAGCTATTATTGTACGTACATGTAATATTTCCCAAATTTACTTATTGTTTACTCTAATGTCTGTACATTATGTCAACCTATCTGGGAACAAAATACTCTAGAAACAAACACGAATACTGAATATCAATATCTAAAAAACAAAAACAAAATTGGTATCCAGTAACTTTATTGACATGTGCAAAAAGTGATGATTGGTTGGTACAATATATATTGTTATCTGATATGTCCACCGTGTGTTGTGTGGAAATTTAAACTTAAATGGACGTTATATGGCCGAGTAAAAAGCAAAAATGCAAAGTGATATTCACGAAATCATTGCACTCACTTTGTATACGGTTTTGACGGTCCAATGGATAACTTAACATCTGTACAACAATTAGGTTTGAGGAACCGCTAGAATTCCAATTGGATTTTGAAGATTTGGACAATGTTTCTAAGTCCCTTTAAGTATCTCTATAGTGTTTACAATGTTTCCTTTTTTATCACTTTTCATTTTTCCCGTTTGGTCATGAAGTTTATTATATTGTTTGATTCTTTGTTAATATCGAAACCAAATCTTGTTCAAAGTGGTGGTATGCGAAATACGAGCAAAATGAGAAAGCAGTACCAGTGAAAAAAATGTCCTACTCTCTCTGAGTGTTTGGTATATGATGTATATATTATATGCAGTGGCGTTGTCAGAACTTTTCCAACTCTATGGGGAATTATTGTATAAATCCGGGGGTTTCAAAAAGCTTCAAAGAACTCAAATTTGAGTTGGAATTAAATTTTCGAAAGCCGTGTGTATGTACAATTGTAGAATTAATAAAATAGTCTTAAAAACACGGATACAATTTCAGTTAAAAATCGCCAATATATATTATTATGGATATTTCATGTTCTTAATGTCTAATTTATTAAAGGACTCAAATATTTTATTTTGTTTTGATATGTATTATAAGTCTACAATTGCTCTTCCATCATTACAAATCAAACTAAGAATACAAGTTCAACTTAGAATCTTTTTAAAACATTCCCCTGACTTCCTACTTCCTCTATAATAGGTAAAGACAGTCAGTGGGAACAGACTCAGTGGAACTACCGTCGATACCAGGGATACAGAGACTGGTTTATCGGTCTAGCAGTGGCAAAGCTATTAAAGGGGTGTGGCATGGGGAGCCCCCAACACAATTCTCAGGAAAATTAATTAAACATAATTGCAGCAGAAACAACAGAAAACATTCATTTACACAAAATAGAGCATAATTATTAAGTCCCCAATCTGACGGGACCTGCACGCTACTCTTATACACTCCAAGACTAAAAAAGACAAATTATCATAGTGTACGCTCGTATAGGATAAAGGAAAAGGGAGTGTTTCCCCGCAAACCATTCAAGTCAATTACAGTCTTTTTTATTGTAATTATATTTTTGTACGCGTTATTGTATCAATAATTGTGTATTTATTGTTATTGTTTGTGGACCCGTTTAAAAATAGGCTATGCTGAAATGGCATAAAAAATTACAAAAATATAAATAAATGAGTAACACAAATGCAGAAAAGCTCTAAATTTGACAAAGAAAAGGGCAATTTAATTGATACAAATGAGTTTAAAAATTAATGATAATTGCAAAAACATATTCTATGAACCAATTCCCTGGTGTGTCACTTCACACATGATCGTTCACAATTTCGCGAAAAGGGGGAGTAATTTTATGTACTTCACAACAGCTCGCTTTTGGTCGCCCCATATTTAGATGTAATGCAGATTGCATGATAAACAGTCAAGACAAAAGCAAAATATTGCAGATTGCACCATTTTGAAATTGTCAACAGTGTTCAAGTTTCCATTCGTATGGAGATAAATGTTGAGGCAGTGATGCAGTGTGAATGTTAATAATGATTACACTGACATTGCGATTGGGGAATCAATATATAAAGGAGAATAAACAAATTTCTCAGTGATAACAAATTAATGTAGGATAACAAAGTAACAAGGGGGATATGAAGGCTCAAATTTGAATTGTGAACTTATTCTGAGGAGTTTATTTAAGTTCATATGTAATTATTATATTCTTACCTGTCCCGACGTAACTCAATGCCGTCAATATCAGCAGAAAGTTAAATATGCGCTCCTCCGGATACATTTTTGCATCTACTTTAATGAGTAAACAGAATAATTTCAATTATCTTTCAGTCAAAATGAATTGAAAATAAGACGGTTTGCAACTTCAAAGATCATTCCTCAATTCTGTATAAACTAACGCCGATTCGTTTGAAACTCAGTGTCCCATCGTAAACAAAAATGTATTGTCTTTCCTGCAAAAGATAAAATTGCTCTCACTCTTAGAACAACTGATCAAAATACTGAATTCAAGTGCAAAGCTTGGAACCAGGAACATTCTCGCCTATTTTTTTTTTCTGAAGTGATCGGTTTCACTTTATGGTGTACTTTTACTTGTTCTCTTATTTCCAATTGTGACCTTTCATATAAAACAATGTGTGATTAAGATTATCCATAAATAATTTAATCTAATAGTAGTCAATGAAGTATAGCTACGGGGGAGGGGGGAAATTTGCCAAAACAGTAAAACAGTACAAAATAATTAAAAAAAACATAAGGGAAAATCTAGGTAAAAAAAAAAATGCATAAGGTTTGCCCCCCCCCCCCCCCACACCTTCCAACAAAAAAATCAGGCCTCCATCGCTTTGCCGCTGACATGACTGTTATAGTGGCTTGTTTTTCCCCAAAAGGGATGTACTCCCAACCCCCCTTCCCCACCCCGGCCTTGAGCGTTTTCAAACAACAATCGTTCAGGAAAAGGGCACCTTATTTATCATCATTATCATAAATGAAAGGCAAAAGTAAGGTGGCAAAGTTTTTAAAATGGGAAGGGTAATACATTCTGGCTAGGGCTCTAAATGTATGACGTACCTTTGCCTTACATCCAAGCCCTCCGCCAAACAAAAACGTGCGCTTTCTGGTGATTGGTTCTATAGGGTTAAATCAATCTCTGTACGTGTAATACGAGTTTGGATGTGTTAATTAACAAACAATCGAATTCTATCCTTAATAACCTCATTTTATGCATAATTACTCCACTAGTTTACATGTATATTAAAGTTTATTTGGTGCAGACCAAGGGGTTATGAAACATTGTATAGCATCCACAAAACATACTTATAATTCTAGCGGTTCTGGGAAACCTTATTTTATTCGTGTACTAAAAGGAGCATGGTTTTGGGTATTCCAGATTTCTCTTTCAAAATAATATTCATGATTGATGTGCTCGGACTTGAGAGTAGCTTGTTAACAAAATAAGAGCAATAAGTTAGCAATTTTGTCTGCATTTTCGCTCACTTCTCAGTTATATGACATTAATAAACAATAAAAACCATGTAATTTTCACATCATATTAGATCACAGAAATACAATGTACGCATTTATTATACCATTACCACGCTTTATCGCAGCCATCGAGCGATGGAAGAACTTAATTTAGGAACTTTGATCTTGTTTTGTTAAATAGAGAGATCATTCAAAAACATCTTTGGTAAATTTGTGAAAAGTGTAAGCATTTTTTTTCTACGGCTGATTCAAACATTTTTAATTATTGTGTTGCCCCACAATAATTACACCTTTTTGTGCACTCGCAAACGGTTTGCTGCTTTTGGAACCAAATGCCCTGTTGGTTCTGTAAGTGTTGGTGATTAATTGCATTGTTTTTTAATTTCACAACCATTTGCAAAGTGTTATACATCCATGAAATATCAAACAAAGGTACCAAAACATACCAGTATGTGTTTCTCTTTGCCTGGTGGTCCCCTTTAAGGTTATGGAGACGTCTCTCCCTGCAAAACAGTCGTTCAAACAAATGTTGTATTGTAATTTTTGTTTCTGTTTATCAATTCTCCCTAAAAGAGGAACTATGAAATGTGAGTCATTAAGTGTTTCCTGGTTTAGTGTTTCATCCTGAGTGCAGCCACTTTGCCTGTACCTGTTTGTTGTTTCTCATGTAGCATGTATGCACTATATAAATAGACACCATAATTCATATTTCTGAAAAAATACTTCCCTAAAATTCTTATTGTCATTTCCTCCTCTGCTCGCCCTAAGCATCTAAGAGAGACTAGTCACTTGTCCTTCTCCATTCTTAAAATACAGGGGGCATATGGTGGCCTTAATGCCCTAACGAATAGTATTATATGAATTGAAAAGCATTGTTCAATTATCAAACATATGACTTATGGGCAAAAGTGTGAATTATACCTTATTTGCATAAATTACCATAAATATGCAAATGAGTGAATTAAAAAACAAATTAAATTACTTTAGTAATATATGTACCTGCAATTAGTAATATATGTACCTGCATTTGCTGTTGGACTTAATCAATTTATTTCAGGTAACTTTGAATCATGTAGTCATGTTGGATTGTGTCTTGTATTTTTACCTGCATGAAATGTACACCATGAATTCAAAGTAAAATCAACATTTAGGTAGATAACTTGCACAAGTTTGTTGAGTTTCAAAATTGTGATCAAGTAAAAAGGGAAAATATATATAGGCAAATAAGTACGCCTTGTGTATGAAATTGAAAACCTTCACAATTAAATTATGAACATTGTCAAGTGTAAGCCAGTGTGAAATGAAACGCAAAATTTGTTAAGGAAATCTAAAAACGTATTTTGTTTTTATCGTTTGTTTTACAGTATTTGTAAAAAAAGAAAAAAGAAAAAGGAGTCTTTTGTAATTTCACTAAATTGTGTGACTTACTCATTTGTCCCCCGTTCCTATCGATTTTGTGTTAATAATGCCTCTTATAATCAGGGAGGTCCTGTGTCCTGATGACAGGAATGGGATGGCGAGGCCAATCCTGTCAGGATGGTGGACGGTGTAGGTGCGTGTATGGAGTATGCTAAATAGATGAAAACCTTCTGTCGCATACTTGAGGAACGCTTACATTGCAAAAAGCCACCCAGCATAGTAAGTGAATCTTAATACAAATTACAAACGGTTGAAACAAATATGAGGGAAGTTTATATGCAATATGTTGATGATAATGACAATAACGACATTGATTATCATTGGGGATGAAAATTAATCTATGGAGGTACAGGATATGGGTGGTAATATATTGGGGACATGATACTCCTGCTGAAAACTGCTGATGATCATGATCGTGATGATGGTGATAATGTTTTGTTTTACTCAAGATGAATCTGATGTTCTCTGCTCAACGGTGTAGGCAAAAGTATCCCATTTCAGGGTTGTCCTTTCAAAAATCGTGGAATACTGATGGTGTGGTGATAGCGAGTGGATAGAGGATTATAGGCTCAATGTAAACATGTCAGTGTATAATTGTCCGAGGAAACAACGTCAGAGGTAAAAATGTCAGTGGATAAAGCATATGGCAATCAGGTCCAGCGCTATAGGTTGCAATCATAACAATTTCCTAAGGTATCATATGAGGGCGCGATTCGAGATTATAACTATGACCAAAAAGAACATAGAAATTGCTCTGAGTTTTTACATATCTGAGCTGTGTTCGCCAAGTGGACTGATAAAGTAGGCTACATAATTTTGTAGCATATTTATGCAAAAAGCAGTGATCAAAACAGTATTTGATTGGGGGCTGCGCTTATGTACCTCTCCACCCGGATTAACGCCCCTGATTTTTACCCAGGCTAGGACTTCGTGTGATCTTAAAAGGGTTATTTTAGAGCAGTATGGTTTATTCATTGAATTGTATAAGAATTAAGCAAGCTTATGCGCATCAATCATTATCAGATAACGCTAAGAATTTCGCACAATTACACAATTTTCATTTGAGAATTTTTTTTAAGAGCACAGAGACAAGATGGAGGCAATAGAGAAAATGTACAAAATTTAGAAAATTGAGATTTCGCAGACTTTATTAATTTGTACACTGAACATATGCTACTATACTAAGGTTTTGCATATGCAGACCTATGCACATCAAATCAATTTCAGATCAACGCTAAGAATTCTGCACATTCACGCAATTTTAAATTCAGAAATGTATATAAGAACATTGAGACTATATAAAGACAATGGAGAAAATTGAGACAAATAATGTTTGTGCAGTTTTATGTACAGCGTAAGTATTCATACCATATAAATATTATATACACATTTATGTTCCTTATTAGTTTGACAAACATTTTTCGTTACATCTTGTAATTTCGCACACGTCATAGCTTAAAGGGATAGTTGCCTTTTTGGTCAAACTTAATTTTAGTAACCAAAACTTGAATCGTAACATTACAAACTAATAATTATAACTCCACCATGCTCGAAATGTATAACAAAATTACACTCGACGAAGTAAAAGGCCTGTTATCATTCAAATAGAGGCGTTAGAAAATTGACAAGAATTGACAAGAAATCTAAAAATACATTGGCTTCAACCATTTTTAATGAAATATTGTGCATACCGATTAAATAGAGAGATCATTAACAACCACTTGAAAACATCTTTTGTACATTTTTTTTTCAAAAGTATATAAAGCATTTTACATTTTTTTCAACGGCTGCGTCAAAATGATTGAAGTACTGTGGGATCCCACAATAATTACACATTGTTATATTTAAGGATATTTTAGCCGTCTCTGAACCAATTTTGATCAAATAAGGTTGATTCTGTAATAAAAGTGGTGTGCTCTTCCAAATTGTACACTAATTTTTTCCTTACCTCACAACAGAAATTATTGAATCGCCCTCTATACCAAAACTCAACCATCCTTTTAACCTATGCTTCTTAACTAATGCATTTCATATGCATACTAAATTACATATTAGCTGATAACGCTGAGACAATTGCATATTTACGCAATTTTGATAATTTTCCCATAAAGATTATAAGACAAAAGTAACATGTTCTAAAACAGATGGTGACATAATTATGATGTTTACGCAGATCCATGTACAGCGTGATCATTAATTCCTGATAGTTACATAATTATATCAATTAAGTGAGCTATCAGCTTGAGCAGTTTTAGCTGTTAAGTTTTGTATTTCACATACTTCACCAAGACATTTATAAGTAATACGACATTGCTTTGTTGATCCATGCACATTTTATTCAACAACCAGCAATTAATGTGTTTATTTATACAGAATCCAATGATTGGTATTTGTAGTATTACAATGTTAAGTGTTGGTTTTAAACGTGATCCATTTAATTCTTCATACTTTTAGGAATTGTAATTCCTGATATTTGAGAAGTCAATCATATACCACCCTATTGATTGATATGTTATAATTTGACAATAAATGGATAATGAAATGTTATCAACTACGTTTATTTATTTATTTAAATTTATTTCCGGTATAATAACAAACATGATACAAAGGTCCGGAGACCTACAATGAACATGGTACATAATAGTATTCATATATACATGAAAAATACACGTATGAATCGTAAACATATAATTATTCACACAAACTGATGCACATTAAACACTATTTACAATAATCATAAAAATTATAAATGACGAAGAAGCATTATATAATATACAGCAAGAATATACTAACGTTCAATTATACAAGTCCTCAAAACAGCGGTGAAACAAGGAGAGGGAGGAGTTTGAGACGGCTATGGAGCAAAATAGAAAGTATAAGGATAAAGAGAGAGTTAATCTGATTGAGAGGAGGCTGGAGGAAAGGAAGGGGATAATTATTAAGCGAAAGAGAGGTAAAAGGGAAGCAGGAAAGAAAGACAGGGAAAGAGAATGGAAGAAAAGAAAAAAGAGCAAGAAAGAAAGAGAAAAGTGTACGGTATAGAGAAAGAAAGCCATAAATAGAGAAAGAGGTGGAAATCAAGCATGCAAGAGAGAGAGAGAAGAAAAAAAAAGTGAGAAAAAGAGGACGCAGAGTTGAAAAAACACAATTATATAAGATTTCCATTCAAATAATGCTCAATCGGCATACATCTTGAAGCTGTGTAATTGTTTAACAAAACATGTTTACTAATGCTGCAATAAACATTTTTAATTATTAATTATGAACATGACATCGCAAGCCTATATAAACACAAATACAAATTCATTATAACTACAAAACAAAACAACAACAACAAATGCATGATAATAATTAAGAAATATTGAGAGATCGCATGAATGCAGGGATAGCTCGATGTTGTATAGCGGCTGGTTCTGCACTTTGAAACAATCAGGCCGTCACTACCCAGCTAGCCACCTGACGTCGTGCCGATGTCATAAGTTGTTGGCCGGATGTCGGCTTATCGCGGTTGGCTCGAGGTTAAAATGTCCGCCAGCCCAACATCGTAACCACGTCATTTTGTGATACGTCAATTTCTGACAATGGCCCAACATCAACTCATGACATTGGACCAACATAACATTATGATGTGGGCGCGATGTTAAAATGTCCGCTAGCCCAACATTGTCCCAACATCATTTTGTGATGTCGGGCAAATGTCAGTTTCCGACAATGGCCCAACACCAAATCCTGACGTAGGACAGATATCAAATTCTGATGTGGGCTCGACGTTAAAATGTCCGCCAGCCCAACATCGTCACCACGTCATTTTGTGATACGTCAATTTCTGACAATGGCCCAACATCAACTCATGACATTGGACCAACATAACATTATGATATGGGCGCGAGGTTAAAATGTCCACTAGCCCAACATTGTTACAACATCATTCTGTGATGTTGGCCCAATGTCAATTTCCGCCAATGGCCCAATATCAAATCCTGACGTTGGGCCAACATCAAATTCTGACGTTGGCCCGACATTACAATGTCCGCCAGCCCGACATTAGCCCAAGGTTATTTTTTATTGTTGGCCCAACATCAAATCTTGACGTTCGCCCGACGTTTGATGCTGGACCAACATCAAAATTTGACAATGGCCCAATGTCATTAATATGACATCTCCAATAAGAGGTCGACCTAATATAGCGCCGATGTTGGGACTGGTATCAATTTAAGAGGTCGCTACCCAGCTAGCCACCTGACGTTGTGCCAACATTGGGCCAATGTAAAAAGTCGTTTTAAGAAGACGTTGGGCCTACATTAAAAATCCGACGTCGCCGCGACGTAAAAAATGTCCGCCAGCCCAACATCAGCGCGGCGTTTTTGTTTTTTTAATGCTGGCCAAACGTCATTTTGCGATTTCGACCCAACATCAATTATTCAGTCAGTGGTCAGTCATGGTTGTGAAATTAATGTCAGGACAATGTTAGTAATGAGACAAGAATAGGACATCTCAATGTTTACGTCAAACCGAAATCCTACGACGTCAGAATGGGCAGCAGTGAATCAAGTCGGCTATTAGTCATTAAGTTGATGTTGAGCCGATGTCAATGATCCGACATGAATATGACATCTCAATGATGACGTCAATGCGATATCCTGCCGATGTCAGAACTGACAGCAATGAAACAAGTCGGCAAATGATCATAAAAGTGATGTTGCGCCGATGTCAATAGTCGGACATGAATATGCCATCTCCAATATGACGTCGGGCTAATATCGCGCCGATGTCGGAAAAGATAGCAATTAAGGAGGTCGGTAAATGGTAGTAAAATTGATATCGGTCCGATGTTATTAATTAGACATGAATGTGATAAATATGTCAGGCTGATGTAAGAACTTGCAGCAATGAAACAACTCGGCAAATGGTCATTTAATTGATGTTGTGCCGAAGTCAATGATTAGACATGAATATGACATCTCAATGATGACGCCATAGCGATATCCTGCCGATGTCAGAACTGGCAGCAATGAAACAAGCCGGCAAATGGTCGCCAGTTCCGACATCGGTACAACATTGACCCAACGTCATATTTGAGATCTCTTATTCATGTCGGATTAATGACATCGGCACAACATCAGTTTAATGACCATTTGCCGACTTGTTTAATTGCTGTCAGTTCTGACATCGGCAGGATATCGCTTTGGCGTCATCATATAGAGATGTCATATTGAGGTCCAATTAATAACATTGGCCAGACATCAATTTCACAACCATGTACCGACCTCTTAAATTGCTACCAGATACAACATCATCACAATATCGGACTGACGTCATAGTAGAGATGTCATATTTATGTAGGAGTAATGACATCCGACCGACATCTATTTCACAACCTTTTACCCACCTTTAAAATTTCGTAAAGTTCCGACATCTGTGCGGTATAGGCCCAAAGTCATATTTTGGATGTCATGTTTATGTCTAATTAATAACTGTGACCCGACATCAATTTCACAGCATTTTACCGACCTCTTAAATTACTTCCAGTTCCAACATCGGGGCGATAGAAGGCCGATTTTATATTTGAGATGTCATATTCATGTCGAATTATTGACAACGGCACAACATCCATTTAATGACTATTTAATGATTAGTTTCATTGGTGCCATTTATGACATCGGCAGGATATCGCTTTGGCGTCATAATTGAGATGTCATATGGATGTCCAATAAAACTCATTGGTCCGACATCAATGTTACAACCATTTACCGACCTCTTTAATTGCTACCAGTTCCAACATCGGCGCGAAATTATCCCGACGTCATATTGGAGATGACATATTCATGACAGAATATTGACATCGGCTGAACATCGATTTCATGACTATTTGCCGACTCGTGTCATTGCTGCCAATTCTGACATCGGCGCGATATCGGCTTGACGTCATATTTGTGATGTCATATTGATGTCCAATTAATAACATCCGTCCGACATCAATTCCACATTCAACCATTTACCGACCTCTTAAAATGATATATTCCGACATCGGTACAACATTGGCCCAACGTCATATTTGAGATGTCATATTCATGTTGGTTTATTGACATCGGCCCAACATTAATATTACAACCCTCTATCAAGCTCTTAAATTGGTACCAGTTTCGGCATTGGTGCGATTTAAGCGCGACGTTTTATTTGAGACGTATTTTTTTCGTCAACTTAATGACATCGGCACGATATTCAACTACAACCATTTTCCGACTTATTTCATTTCCAAAACCTCCAACTTAAATTCGACGTTGGCGTAATGTTGGCGCGACGTCTGTTTGCCGACCGCGATCTTGCCGAAGACCTGCCGACATCGGTCCGACGTCAGTTAGCTAGCTGGGTACTTATATTTTTGTTAACTTGCTTTGAGAATCTATACTGAATTGAATTTCGTTTAATCGATTACAAACATTAGTAATTCAAAAGTAAAACAAAAAGAAGTATTGCTATCGGGAAATTCATGATCGATTATAAGCGATCGTAAGTGAAATGAAAATTTTCGATTTTTGGAATTATTTATAATTAAAAAATATACTTTTGTCATGTCCTTGCTGCTGTATATAATTTAGAAGGATATATAAGAATATAAATAACACCTTAAATAGTGTTATGAATATGATTTGAAGGTGGATTATTTCAAATTCAACGCTCTACAAATACTAACTATTACAAAACATACATGCTAAGAAGAGGTGTATATATAATATACCGATTGCGACCTATGTTTGTAGGACGATAGGATGATAGGTTTAGGAGTAGGCAATAGGTATAGGAATAGGATATTTATAGAATTATGATTTATGAATGAATGTGTGTAAAGGTTAAACAAATTGCATGGATCGGACGTGGAATCTATGCATGTTTTCTAATTTCTTTTTACGTTTTTGATGTTGGTCCTACGTTGGCCATTTGACATTGGGCCATTGTCAAATTTTGATGTTGGTCCAGCATCAGAAAATGACGTTGGGCCAATGTTGGGTTAGCGGACATTCAAACGTCGGGCGAACGTCAAGATTTGATGTTGGGCCAACGTCAAGATTTGATGTTGGGCCAACAATAACAAATAACGTTGGGCTAATGTCGGGCTGGCGGACATTTTAATGTCGGGCCAACGTCAGAATTTGATGTTGGCCCAACGTCAGGATTTGATATTGGGCCATTGGCGGAAATTGACGTTGGACCAACATCACAGAATGATGTCGTGACAATGTTGGGCTAGCGGACATTTTAACCTCGAGCCGACATCATAATGTTATGTTGGTCCAATGTCATGAGTTGATGTTGGGCCATTGTTGGAAATTGACGTTATGCCAATATCACAAAATGACGTAGTGACGATGTTGGGCTGGCGGACATTTTAACGTCGAGCCCACATCAGAATTTGATATCTGTCCTATGTCAGGATTCGGTGTTGGGCCATTGTCGGAAATTTACGTTTGCCCGACATCACAAAATGATGTTGGGACAATGTTAGGCTGGCGGACATTTTAACGTCGGGCCGACGTCAAAACTTGATGTTCTCTCAACGTCAGGAATCGATGTTGGGCCTACGTTAAAACTGACATTGGGCCATTGTCAATAATTGATGTTGGGCCGAAATCGCTAAATGACGTTGGGCCAGCATTAAAAAAAGACGCCGAGCTGATGTTGGGCTGGCGGACATTTTAACGTCTCGGTGACGTCGCATGTCGCATGTTGGCCCAACGTCCCCTTACAACGAAAATGACATCGGCCCAACGATGGCACGACGTCAGGTGGCTAGCTGGGTACATGTACAGCGTGTCTTCAACATGTTCAAGAAGGCTAAAAGAGGCTGAGCTCTAGGACATGCCAGTAGCGTATGCTTTTTTAAATGGTTTCATCAGAGAAACGGTCAGCAGGATTTAACCAAACCTGGGTGACTTTGCGTTGCCTTAATAGGCTTTGGCAGGTGTGGGAAGATGCAAGCCAACATGTTGAACTGGGGATATATCGAAGGTGCAACAGAATGCGAGTGGGGTCAGGGCCCTCAGATCATGGACCACCTGCTTAGTTGTGATCTGGTACATGGAATGTGCACAATCCAAGATCTGACAGAGGCCAATTTGGGTTTGTTATAATGCTATGATTTCATATAAACATGATAAAGAGATAAAATAAACTTAAATGTTTGATTGGTCTGGCCAGGGGAGGGAAAGGGGAGGGGTATGCATGATGCAGGCTGTGAATTAAATAAACAAATCTCAAATTACAGTATTATAACAAACCCGATTTAATTTTCGGATTAACGAGCCCTATTTTATTTTCGGACCAATGAACCTTCAGAATAACGAACCCGAGTTTTTTTTCTCGGATAAACAAACCTTCAGAATAACGAACCCGATTTCGTTTTAGGAATAGCGAACGAATAACGAACGTTCGGAATAACTGAACCTTCGCAATAACGAACCTTCGGAAAAACGGACTGTAACCGTTTATCCTTCGTGTAAAGTGTGTTTGCTCTGCCATCGTTTCCCACATAGTGGATGAAACAGTGAATCGATATCAACAATGTTGCCATATAGTGGCTTGTTAGGTCGTGATGCTTCCAGATCATTTAGGACTCTGATGAAGGCCAAATTATATTGATCGGCTACAACTTTATCTTTATGACTCCCATGTGTCAATGACTAATGGAATGTATCCACTTAATTGCTCTAAAAAAATCTGATGTAAAATCCTGCATGATGAATATGAATATGAATAGTATGCTTCATCTTTATTTCAGAAAAAGAGTTGCAGAAGATACAAACAATTCTGTACACACAGACTTCCCGGCCTATAAGTTTGGTAAACTCTGTTTCCTTGGTAACTCCAAACTTATAAACATGAAGTTCCCTTTTTATCAAATGTGAACTTTTTTATTTAAAGACATGTTCACCCTTGTTAATGAGACGTAGTATGCTGTTCCCTTTTCTGACAAAAAGGATGGTCCAAGCAAACAATTTTTTTCTTTTTAAATATGACTAGATGTATAATAGCCATTTTGTGTTTGTTATGTTTTTATTTGATATTCGTAAATAGATTAACAGGGCTTGTACGTAAAAACATTATAATATGTATCGCAATGTATTTCTTAATTCGCTTTCAAGGTCACATCCAGAGTTTTTGCCTTAATTAGCCCCTACAAAATATAAAATAGTATACATACATGTCCTTGAAAGTATTTAATAAACTTACAAACTAATGTAAGAAAATCGAGTTGGCAACATAAAATCATCAGTTTGAGACAATAAATCATAATGAGGAGGGATCAAATAATGAACTGTCAATGAGACTTATTCATTTTTTCTCTTCTCTGAAAACAAATTATTCCAAAAATAATAATACAAAATATTGAAAAACAAGTTTCTGGCAAGATGTCCTCAGACATTTTGTCTTTATTTGATATCGTAATAAATATGATATCGGAAATCTCACTCAGGACTAGCATCATAGAGTTAGGATTAAATAAATACTATAATCGAAATAGTTTGTAAGTATATAGCGCAGCTGTATTCCCTACTTCAATTTTTAAGGTAACATTTAGATGGAGTTATGCCTAATTTATGCCCTAAAACGTATAAAAATACAACATAACAGTCTTTAATGTCATCCTAGGAAAAGAGAATTTGCATAATAATGTGAAAGAAATATCAAGTTGTCTATACAAATCAGACAAATAGTGAAAAAAGCGTCATTATATTGGAATCTATGGGATTTGTTATGTTTTTATCAAATTTTAGTAAATAGCGCCCTCATATGATGACCTTTTGAGATTCTACTTATTGCAAACTGAAGAGCCATACTAGTTCTATATATGTGCCAAATAATAGTAAGAGTGATTGGTCCTTAAATAAAGAAATTAAAGAGGGAGCAATATGTACCCACTTGCGCCCTAGACAACATGGCCATCATATGCCTTACAATTGCATATCATATTATGACGCATGGTGATTACGTAATAAAAATATGACCTTTTTGTACATTATATTCAAAGGATAATAGCATTTCTGATTTGAATATACTTTCAGAAATAGACATCATAAGTTAAAGCTCATTATCATCATTCTCATGGTGAAAATAATAAACTGTACTAATTAACATTGTTTTTTTGACCGTTTTGTTTACGGAAATTCCCGTGATTTTTCATATGCAAATTTGATGACGTCATAATTATATGAAGCCAATCAACTTTTACCATGAAACTTTTTCTGTGTCTTATGGTTATGTAAACAAATGTATCTGCAAAGTTTAGTTGATAAAGACTTAGCCATTATGAAATGAGAGCACTTAACGCAATCTCAATTTTCACCAACCCTAAGAAATGCAGCAAAAAATGAAAAAGTGCTGTTTTTACATACCTCCAAAAAAGTAGTAAAAAAACATAGTATAAATGAGTTTTTTTCTTGTTAACATTTTGTTTCTAACACTGGACATGTCAATGGACAAAATGACACCCAAGTCGGAGGATCAGAGGGGGGGTCACCGGTAGACCCCTCTGGCCCACAGACTAATGTATTTCATGAAACTTTACACATGGATCATTCCAAAAATGGAACAAAACTACAGAAAAATAAAACTTCAATTTTTCCGAAAAAGTTTCACTTTTCAAAGAATGGCCCAATAAAGCTTTGTATAATCTATTTCTGATAATCGAGATGTTCGACAAAAAAATTTACCTTTACAAGTATATTAACGGATTAAGTAATATGATATGACAGTTGCATAAACAACCATCACTTTGGGTCGCATTGAATGACGTTGAATGGCATTGAATGAAAGAGCATGAATTAATAATTCACATGTATAATTCGATGTTTAAGTTTATTTCTTCATTAATGATTTCTAATAACTGATAGGACAATTGTGACCCCTCTTCCTTTAAAAAATTTTTATTTGGGATACCCCTACCAGAAAGAGCTCGTGTCACATTGCGAACAAGATTTAACACACTGTGTTTCACAGTGTGGACCACAGTGTGAACATTCTGTGTAGACTATGTTAAATTGGAGCGTTTTAAAACTTTAGCATTGTGAACAATCATTACACTGAAAACACACTGCGAACTCATTATGGTCACACTGTAAACGCGATGTGAGTCGCCACAGTGTGAAATTGCCTGAGTTTGCAGTGTGTAAAATAGTGTACTCACACTGTGTTTCGCAGCAAATCACAGTGTGATGAATGTTCACACTGTTAAAACTCTCAATTTTAACATAGTCTACACAGTGCGTTCACACTGTGTAACTCTCTAGTTCTTTCCGGTAGGGGAACCATCCATATCAAGTTCATCATCATTTCAATTTGTCGCGATTACTTTCAACAGACATGAGCTATCATCGACGCGGACATGATGGGAGACACGTCCCTCACTGCAAGTATGGTTGCCATGGTGACGTTGATACTCTTTGCTCCTAGCTTCGTTCGATGTGCGGAGGAGTCCGGAGGAAACAGCCCGGCGTCGTATAACTTCACCGCGCGTCCTGGGTTCGAGTTCAATCACCTCGTCGTCAGCATCGCCCGTGGCACCAAGTTCATCTACGTGGGAGGTGTCTCCAGGATCTACCAGCTGGATGAGGACCTGACCCTCCTGCGCGAGGAGAGCACCGACCCTGAAGAACCTGGAGGAAGTCTAAATGAGAACAAGATCTTGACCATCGCCCCATCGCCTCTGGACAGACTCGTTCTCTGCAGGGGTTCGGATTCAACCTGCGAATTGAGATTCCTCGGAAACATTTCCATTGACCAGCGATTTAATAATAGTCGTCAATATCAAGTTACTGACAGCTTTCCTGCAGTGGGTGTCGTTGATAAGGCTTATGATGATCAACTCTACTTTTACGTTGCGAATTCGTTGGATAGTGGTTATGTATTTTCGCCAGGTGTATCCGTATTGTCAAAACGACGTTTATCACCAGCGAGTTCTGTGTTCAATGACGATGAAAGCAGTTTAGATACAAGATATGGATTCTCTGTAGGATTTACTCATGCCTTAAAATGGGAAGATTTTATTTATTTCCTATTAGGCTCATTCCGTGATGATAATGTTGGTGGCCCAGCGAAAATTGGAAGGCTTTGTTCCCGCTCACCCGACTATCTTTTCATGCACTATACACAGGTGCCAATTACATGCGGTTCCATGAACGTCGTCAAAGCAGCTCACATTGGGTCTGCAGGATCAAGACTAGCAGTTGACATGGTTGATCTGAACATAAATGACACAGATGGCGTTCTGTATGCAGTCTTTTCAGACGATATATCTTCACAACTTTGTGTCTTCACTATTAAAAGTATCCAGGACAAGATTACTGAGGCGACCTTTGGATGTGCATCTGCCTTTGCTGAATACGAACTCGCACATCGAGTAGAATATTTACAAGGCAGTTACTGTCATAAGAGTGTAAGTTTCCAAATGCATTGTGTACTGCTGATGAATGTAAGTAAATACTGCTACACACCCACGCACTCACAGAAAACACATACACACGTACACATTCATGCACACACACACACACACACACACACACACACACAAACACGCACACACACACACACACACACACACACACACATATGCCCAAACAAACAGATAAAGACACAAATATGCAAAAATAATCATAATATTTCAATTTATGATAATAAAGACATAACTAGTCAACATTAAAGGGGTAGTACAGTTTTGGTGGCTTAGCGGTTAGAGTGTCCGCCTCATGCACGGGAGGTCACGGGTTAGAACCCAGACCGGGTCATACCAAAGACTTTAAAAATGGTACCTTCTGCCTTCTAGCCAGACACTCGGCATTTATAGAATGGAGAAGGGAAAGTTAATCACACGAGTTACCACGAGGACTGGCCCCCTTCTGTAACTTTCGCTACATTTAGTAGACGTGTGGCCTAGGGCTATTGAAAGGGAGATAGGCGCCGCCTTATGTGCCAATATTGGTACGGGAAAGACTTTAACTTAACTAACAGTTTTGGTAAGGCTGAGATTTATAGTAACCAAAACATGCACAATAACATTTAAAACTAATAGTTATAACTCCACCATGCTCGAAATGTATGGAAAATTACAAACATCTAAGTAAATAGCCTGTTAGCAATCAAAAAGAGAAATTAAAACCCAAGAGGGCGCTCTCTAAAAAAGCATTGGTTTCAACCATTTTTCATACAAAATTATGCATGTGACCTATTGTTTAAAAACCTCTTTGGAAAATTATGGAAAAAGTGTAGGCATTTTTTTTTTTTTAATCATCGATTAAATCTGGGCCCCATATGTATTCCGATCGACTATATATTTCAGGCGTTTCTGATGAAATAAAGTTTATTCTGCCATTAAAACTGTATGCTCTTTAAAATTTTACACTCATACACAATTTTGCATTATCAAACAAAAAAATTATTTATCCAAAACTGAACTACCCCTTTAAGCTTTCCATAACAAAGAATGATATGATTGCTATTCATAACTGCATATTTATGTTTACTTGAGAATATGTGAGCACTGCTCACTGAATCAAAATTGTTTTTCTCAATACCGATCTTATAGATTCGTCAATTGAAAAAACATAAGTTAGTAAACAAATCATTACAAAATTGTCAAATTACTATTCCGAAGGACGAAAGAAAGGCAATTAAAGGGATTAAAGGGAAAGTTTTAGTCAAACTGAATGTTAATAAACAAAACTTGCACCAAATCATTATAAACTATTAGTTGTAACTCCACCATGTCCGAAAGGTAAACTACTTACAAACGGCTAAGTTAAATGTTGTTATCATTAATAAAGCAGGCGTTAAACACAAGAGGGCGCTCTCTTAAACATATTGGTTTCAAATAATTTATATAACAAATTGTGAATGTAATGATTTGTTAAAATAATGATTCAATAGAGAGATCATTAATAACTATTTAAAAAACATATTTCTTAAATTGTTGAATAAATGTGACCTCACACCACAAAACAACCAATAAGTCGGGAAAAATGATTGTGCTAATTTGTACATGAACGTAAAGTCAATACCTTTAAAATGGTATATAATTTGTCATATTTAGACTAAGCGAACCCTCTCAAAATGAGCAGCCAAGATTGGAAACATGGCTGAATCAGTTTTAAAGTTAGGGAGAAAACGGGCCGTTTCAAAGATCGGCGTCCATTCAAGCACTGTAATCTGATCATATTTATTTGATTAAAAATCAGATTTAAACATGATTTCTGACGCTCAAAATTTCACAAAAGGTAGATTATGATACCCTCATTCAGGAAATACCAAAATCCTGAATTTCATATTTTAAACAAAATTTGGCTATATCAGCTAATAACAGACAAACTACCATGGCGACATAACGGTCGTTTTGTGGTGTAAGATCACAAATGTCGGACCCACATTTGTTCCTCTTGTATATATTTATTGATATTTCAGCTGTCTCTGAACTGATTTTGATCAAATAAAGTTTGTTCTGTCATGAAAATTGTGTGCTCTGTCAAATTTGACACTCGTTTTTTCATTACCTCACTAAAAAAAAATATTTGGTGAAGCGCCCCCTATACCAAAACTAAGTTATCCCTTTATTCCGAATTTATTTAGATTAATACAATTTGTGTTTATATTTATTATATCGACAAGTATATTTTTTATTTCCCGTTTTCTTTCTTTTAATGATACCAAGTACCCAGTTAGAAGGGACGAGATATCTGATTTCGCACACCAGTGTAACAACGGTCATGTCGTCTTATATCCCGAAGCCGGTATACCACTTGCTGGATATATCGTCCAGGACGGGCTACCAGGTATCTATCCAGCCATCGTGACAACTATCCTGGGAGAAGAAACCCTGGCGTTTCTCGTCTCTTTAACTGGAACTCTAACTAAGGTAAGATAACATTCATCTGAAAAGTTGCGATACAATGTTTAGTATAAATGAAAGAGAATGGGGCTTCCCCGGGATTAACACAAATTCATCGTAAAAGTTGTAATACAGCTTGTATGCAGTATGCAAGGGGGACACATCATAGATGAATGTTGATTTATAATTATATACGTTTACGACCCGTCACATGGTCGCACCGTATGCATTCATAGCGGTAACCGTTACTTACCCTAGTAACCGATACATTTTAAGTAAATTAAAATTAAAGAATTAAAATGTGGAATGGCTGCTATCATGATTATTATTAAATAGGACATTATCACACAGACATGACAAATGTAATTTAAAATAAACATGTCTCTCGTTCAATTCCCATCGAAGCCAATGTTCTTTGTTCATTGAATTCGCTTGATTGGTTAATTGTCAAAATTCTCAAAACTTGCTTGGAACTATAGCGGTTCTCACATACACCATTTGTATCAGTATTGCCAATACATGTAGAAGCTCGGAACAGCTTTCGGTTTTCAAAATTAATATTCCGTTATAAATATGTATGATTGAAGTGTTCAGTGAATTATCTACAGTATGTACAGTCAGTGTTATGAGTTAACAATTATCACGTTGCCTTTTCGCACATTACTCGGCCACATTCAGTACCATGGAATTTCCACACATCACTCAGTGGACATATCAAATGACAGAAATGCACATAATGTTATAAACAATTTGCCAGTTCGTGCATATGTCAACAAAGGTAAAACACCCAGAGAAAATAGGAAAGAACAACACATTATTATTTGTTTTGGTACCGTTTTGTGATATCAAATAGATACCCAACATTTTGCAAAGGGTTGTGTAATTCATAAACAAAGCAATTAATTTCCACCACTTACGGAACCACTACTATTTCCTGGTTCGTACGGGCCAAACATTTGCGAGTGCGTCAATGCGATTCACGCGTACGTTTGTAGACAATAGAATCCCGGGCGATTCGTTCGCTCTGCAGACCGCATGAACGAATGCTTTAGAATGGTGAGGCGTTTTCCAATTATATATATTTTTCTGGAAACATATTTTTGTGAACTTGTTAATGGAATGGAATACTAAATATGTTACCTTTCTTTAACAAGAATATTATATTTGGGTGGTGGTACCCTGTAACTACATGTATAATGAAACTTTGTAATATGACACCATTATGTTTATTTCTAGAGTATCATGAATTAAATTCGCCAACAAATTTGTTTCTCCGTCGTATTTAAACAGGTTCACATTCATTCATCAAACGAGTCGACAATATTTGAGACTGTAGACCTAGGCATTGGTGGAACAGTCCTCACAGATGTACACATGGACGACGATGATGGCGCACTCTATGTTCTCACGTCTCAAGAGGTATTTTTTATCTGGCAAACTTTATAAATGAAATGTTTGCATGGCTAACTAAATAGAGTTCAAAATTTAATCAAAATTGAATGTACAAAATTGCATTTCGACATTTCAACATGATCATATTTATTTCGAAATAGAATGGTTTATTTGTTTACATAATCTATTTATGCATTTTCTATTAACAAACGCTGTTCTTTACTCGACGGTTTGACAGATCTTTGCCCGACATAGCAGAAGATAATGTATGCAAGGTTGATGCGATGTATTGAATGGTATTTGTTAGGACACGTCAATGATATAGGCCTATATTGTCTCCGTGTCATAAGACGAGGTACACGCATTAATTGAAATGTTATTGGACTGGGATTTGTACAGTAACATGTTATCATGTAAGATTATCCAACTGGCAAGTTTAATAACATCCTTTCAGCTTGTAGGCTTTGTTGACATTTGACACAGCCTTGATATGGGCCTACTAATTCCTCACTGTTGCCTTTTGGTTGTTAGCCATGGAATTGTGTGTATTTTCTCCGTAGCTCATAAAGGTGCCAATCGCTGCAGACTGCCCACAATATACAACCGTTAACAAGTGCGTCAGGACATCATTGGACCCCTTCCGTGCTCTCTGTGGATGGTGTTCTTTTGAATCAAGGTAAGCTTTTGGTATCCTTTGCCCGAATTCTCATCCGTGAAACTAATTTAGTCAAGGCGAAAATGACAGTGAAGCCATGTCTTACCTGTGAAATTCGGCTTGTCCTTGTCTTGATTATCCCCTTACCATCTTACGAAGGCATCCAGGCAAATATCCCATAACAATCCAGTCATCGTATGACTGGCTACCGTAAGTTCCTTATACTGCGTGCTGGATAATCCAGACATAATATCGCTGTTAAAGGGATCTAGTTGCTGGCATGTGCATGAATGGTTGGTATAATATGTATTTTTGTGATCTGATATGTCCTCAGTGTTGCTCGAAAATGTCATGTTAGATGGATGTTATAGCGCAATTCCACGGTAACGGAAGGACATTCAGACGCAAATTTTGAAATTAAATCAAATAATTCTAGAATCCTGCTTATGATTTATCATTGTAAATTACATTTCTGAGACTCTTGGTGGGACACCTTTGATTTCCTATTTGTTAAATACTTTTGTTTACATTACGTTTATTAGATATGGACATTAATGAGGCCGGTAACAGAAGGACAGCAAAATGGACATGGATTTTCAAGTCCTTTAGTTATGATCCAATCTCTGTGAAGTTATGAGGACTATCATGTAATATTGGCTCATAGTCCATTCCCTAATGTTCTAAGAGTATTACAACACTTATTTGAAAAAAATATGTCTATCGTTATATTAATTACAAAAAGTTAATTGTTTCACTGTTCGGTAACGGAAGGACAGTAACGGAAGGACAGAGTTTTGTATTCATTAAACATATACTTTAGGGCTCTCAAAACACTGAATTTTTAATCTGAATACATAATGTGATATTCAATCATCCAATGTGGTACCTTCAAACAGAAAAATACTAGAAAGGAATGCAACAAATAAAGAAAATCTAGAAATGGGCACTTAGTCCCATGTGTATAGGTTCATGTATGGTGTCTGTTTCTCCTATCAGGAGACGCCCAACATTTTTTTAAATCATGTAAACTGAAATATATCATTATGTGATCATGATTTATGAAAAAATAATCCTGAAAAAATAAACAAGATCAGAAATAATCCTCAATGGATTTTTCCACTTTTGGCTCACTTGGCGTGGAATTGCCCTATATAGTCGAGTAATGAGCGAAATTGCAAAGTGATATGTGCTTACTCATTACACTGACTTTGTCCACATTTTATGACTATCCAGTGGATTTTTAAAGATCCAAACACTTCAATCGTACATATCTTTCTAACGAAAGAAAATTCAAAATACCAGACCTGCTCCATGCTTCTGTTAGTAATACAAATACAAAAAGGTATGAGAGATCCACGAGATTTGTAGTGAAATGTTGAGGATTCGGACAATGTTACTAGAATCCTTTAACAGGTTTTATTATGATTGAAATTTCAAACTGAGCGATCCTTTGTCCAGGCGCCTGAATACAACTAGAGGGATCGATGTCGTACCTGTGAAATAAGGCTAACCTTTGTAATGATTAGCAATGCAAATCCCCTTACGAAGGGATTCACAAACAGTATCCTTTGGCATTAAAGCCATAGCATGACTGGTCACCAGTAGTCCAGAAGTATCGCGTACTAACCCTAACCCTAACCCTAACCCTAACCATAACCATAACCCTAACCCTAACCCTAACCCTAACCTTATGTATTTCTTTGTTTTTTCTCAAAAAAAGGCCCCTTATGTTTTCTATTGTTTTTTTCCCCGTAGCTACACCACTGTGCTGACCGGTTCTTATATGACTGGAATGTCAAGCAACCCTTTGTCATGGTGCCTTAGCAGAACTAGAGGGATAGATAGGAAAATGAAAATTAATAATGCGAATATCTCCAGTGGCACATGACAACCATCAATGTGCTGCAGGACCGGTGTGAAACGGAATTATACTGGTTAATGGTAATGTTTAATATACGTTGTGCCACTGATAAAAATTCGGACCCTAATGCCCAACCGTTGCTTTTAAAATGAATTAAGTTTTTAGTATAGTTTTGCGAGTAAAATTTAATGAACGATATATTGTTGTTTCATGAAGAAATTACCCGAAAACAAATAACTGCAAAAAGTTTCCCAAACAATTCTATTTTCATCAGATGCACTCTCCAAAGCAATTGTCCATATTCAAATGAGGAGTACCGTTGGGTAAAGAATGCAGAAGGAGGTATCTCAATCACTAATGTTTCTTCTACAGAGATAGACGTCTTCGAAATACCACGTCAGGTTTGTATAGAATAATAATACTTATAATAATGGTGGCTACTTATATAGCGCACGTTCCGTCTTTCGATGCTCGCAACGCATCACTATTATTACATACTGCACTCAATCCAGCCGCCACAAACATTTTGAAACAGCTTCGTGTCCGCACTTAGAAGGGTTAAACATTGCACTAGCAGCCGCGACAGCCGCATGGCCTTTTCTTATCTGCCTGGCCCTCGACCCGTCCCTCGACTGCCCACATCCCATGCATATTCATATTTCACACTGCATGATTGCTTGTGTTATTTTTGGTAATGTCGTGTAAACACAAGCGATTTCAGCGCGATCGTGCACTGCGACAGCGCCCAAAGGTCAAATGTTGCTGCATTTATTAATAGTTCATGTTAACCATGAGATTATGGACATTCAAGAGCGGATCAGATGCTGTCGTTTATGCCATTCAGAAGTGAAGGTTCGTAAAAAGGCAAGGTCTGTGTTACATTTGCTCGTAACAATTGAGTTATAATCAATTGTTTCTACCACTAGAATGAGATAAATATTTTGCTCTTTTCATCAAACTGTCAACGAGAGAGTTTAGTTACTTAGTTCAATTTTTTTCAATGTAGTTGGAGTAGGGTTTGTTCAACAAGCAATAATAAAGTTACTTGTTTTGTCATTTTAACAAAGCCAATGAGGCAATGCATACTTCAAACTCAAATATAGGCATTAGATCACCTTAAAGGACAATGAAATCCAGACAAATTGTTGTTTGCCCGGCCTATAAGACTTTAAATATGATGTATAATACCTGAAATGTTAGCACAATCGGTCAAGAAATAAGAAAACTATGGCTCTTTGAAAAGAGCCATTTATTTATACGAGTGACTCAAATTGGCAACGCACTCTGGCAAAGTTGTGGACTACTCCCCATATATTTTGTTCAATTTTCTTAAAATGTATGTTTACCCTTCGTTTGAGTTCAATATATGTTTGTAGAATGTTATACATATACATATCATGAGTTCGGGGAATGGAAAAGTGTGACTATGAAGACAATTTTATAAATTTGGAACATTTGTGTACAAAACATATGGGGAGTATTCCATCAGTTATCCATGTGATCCCATCAGTAAGATGTGCCGATGTACTTACCGCTTGAAAGGTTGAACACCAATGCCAGCAAAGCTATTGATCTCACCTACCATGCCCTCTGGTAGGTTGTTTAATAGAGGAACTGTTATGTGGATTAAGTTCCTGCCTGTTGAGTATTTTCTAGAGGTGGGTATTGAGAGGGCATGTCTCGGTATTGCCCTGCTGGTTCGAGTTGACATTCTTATCGCGTAGGGTTTATGGAGCATGGACTTCATGTCTGTGCATATTGTAGAGTAATGTTGCAGCAGTCACATCTCTTCAGTGTGGAAGAGATCGGAAGAGTTGAGATTGTGCATCTTCTAGTAACTAGTCAACGTCAACCTAGTTAAGCTTGTGTTTGCTTTGTGTTCTGCTGCGCTTCTCTTGAGCATTGCCTTACCTCGTATTGATAAAAGGGTGCAACCGGTTTTATTTGTTCAAACTTCTCCTCCATTAATGAGCTGTTCCTATTTTCACCAAAACGTAGCAGGATACTTTCAACTACAGTTATGCACATGGCATCTAAGCTATACTGATATGTTCCAAAATGTATTCTCGTGGCTCTCTCATTTGGTTTTGGGCACTGTTCGTCAGGACCGCACAACCGCATGACGACTGAAGAAGAATAATGAGATACCTTGATTTCGATGCAACATTATTATGATCTACCATAACATTGTGTTAAAGGGATCTAGTAACTTTGTTGACATGTGCAAAAAGTGATGAAGGGTTGATGCAATGGATATTGTTGTTATCTCATATGTCCACAGGGTATTGTGTGAAAATTTCAAGTCAAATGGACATTGCATGGCCAAGTAATGAGCGAAAATGCAAAGTGATATTCACTGACTCACTGCACTCACTTTGTACACGGTAAGAAAAACTCCGGGGGAGTTTTTCTTATCTGAATACTTCAATCGTACATATCTTTGTAACGAAAGGGAAATTTGAAAAACTGAAACCGGTCCCATGATGTTATTGTTTATACGAATACAACAAGGTATGATGGAACCGCTGGAATTAAAATTTTATTTTGAGGATTTGGACAATGTTACTAAGTCCCTTTAATATCTTTGTCCTCATTCACTTTATACCAGATAACTGTCACATTGAGTAACCTTCCCGAGCTGCACGAAGGAGAGGACGTGTTCTGTCAGTTTGGTGACGTCATGACAGGAAGAGTGCGGATCGATGGCCAACGTGTGCTTTGCATGACACCAGTACGGAATCAACTTCCGTCATTTGAAGAAGGCACGTATGATATCACCCAATGGTGTAGCGTTACTGATTTGAGGGAGGGGGCACTCGTTATGTAATTCTGTATATTTTTCTAAAACTCCCCCCCCCCCTTATATACTATTGGTGGGACTACGCCAGGACTAATACCATTTAAATTGTCTGATGCTTATTAAGCCATCTTACGTAGTTTTAGAGATTTCAAGTAAAATAATCTATATTTTTCAAAGTCTTTTTTTTCATATTGTCGACAATTAATTATATTATACTTTGTGTTTTTTGTTCTGCCAGAATATAAAACTACTCTGAGTGTGACCAACAGGGCTGGTTCTGCCTTGGATGAGAAAGACGTCACTTTCTTCAACTGTTCTGCTTCAAACAGGTGAACATTGGCACATACGTTAACTAATCTAATATGAATGGCATCTGTACATATTATATTTGAATAATACTATTCTGTACATGTTGTATGTATTTAGTTCAATTGAACATGGTAGAATATTAATATTACAATTAAAAGCACTTTCTTTCTTTTTTTAATTTTTGGCATTATAAAACAGTGTTTAACACTATATAATATATCTACGTTTTATTTTACGATTACAGCGATTGTTTATTCAATTAAGCATTTCCCTAGGAAAATGGGAATGGAAATATGTTAAATTATTTTTTTTGGAGCAAGTTGCTTGACTGTTACCATAATTTGAAGATATGCTTATCAAATAACACCAAAACATTTTATTTCTCTCTTTCGTAAAAATTAGTATATTTATACTGTATATATATATAGAAACTTAATTGTGTTTTTATGATTTGAAATAAATTGAAACTATTTAAATATAACTTTGTCCAAAATTTTAATAAAGTATATCTTGAATCTGCTGGTCATATGCTATTTGTACATATTTCTATATTTATATTTATCATATTAATGTATTATTGTTTTATGTATATTGTATGATGTTATATCAGGACCCTGACGAAAAACAGTATCCTTGCTGATCAGGCTATCCTGTGTAAATATATTTGAATAAATAAATAAATAAATAAGTATGAGTTCAAGTATTAAATGAAAATGCATTGTTATTGTGTTTGTTTCATGTATATTCTATGTCATTGTAACCAACTGCAGTCTCATTTAGTAGTCGCTAAAGGCAATGCTTTTTCAATCATGCTTTTGGGGTGCAATGCTGAACGTAATAAGTTCATAACTCTTGTATTACATATTGTGCAAGTTTAATTGTATACTCATCTTTCTAAAAAAATATTCATACATGTGACATGTTGTATTGTACATTTTAGCCGCTCCCAGTGCGTGCGAAATCGTTGGCCATGTGACTGGTGTGATACTAGCAGTGTTTGTATTTCGGGAGCAGCGGATTGCCCACCTCCTACACCTCCTACTACACCTACTACAACTACACCACCTATGACCAATAGGCCGGTGCCGCAACAACATCATGAACATAGTACGTAATTTTGATGCAAATCTGTCTTTTAACGGACACAAAACGTTGGAATTTTCGTATTACTGATTTTAAGTGCATACCTCCGATCAGTCGTATATTCCTCTTGGGAATCACTAATAATGAACATAAATTGTTGTTTAAACCATTATCAACTGTTTTCACTTACCACTGGATGCTGCCATGTTTTCCCACTGTACTATATGAAACGTCGTTTGAGCGCATCTGAACGTGCACTAACAAATACGCGTTATTTAACCGCATTATTTTGTTAAATTTGCTGCTATGTCATGGTTACGTAACTCGTTTTTTTTTTATTTGAGCCAATCAAATGACGTTTCATGCGGTACCAGATGAAAAACATGGCGGCCTCCAGTGTTCAGATAAAATAGAATAATAGTGGTTTTAAAAAAGGGTTTTCCAAGAGGAAATATACGTCTAGAAATGGTGGGTATTGTACGAAAATACTAGCGTGTTGATCCCCTTTAATAAATTAAATCGTAGACAAATTGACCAGAAATATGTTTTTTTATAAATAAAAAAGAGCCAATATCCCTCGCACTTATCCCTATAACTGTATGAGTTGAAAATGATTCTCCGGGTTCGAGTCTGGTTTATATAGCTTCTGACTTTATACGGGAAAGTATCACCATTATAATATGTTGCTACGTAGGTCGGAGCACCGGTCTAACAATCCGAAGGTCTTGTTGCGATTCCTGCCAAGGCCCATATTCTTCTTCAAAATTTGCATTTGGTAGACATGACAGTTGGTAACTACCATGTTGTCATTATTTATTCACGTGCATTATTGGTAATGGACAAAATGCAAACTACTGAAACAGGAAGAGCTTACAGCAAATTAACAAAATCAATTTGCCAAGTTATATTTTTGGTAAATAGACATCAATATTATAGTATCATACTATTTTCCTTTCACTTTGTTTGTACAACTAACCCCCTCTTCGGTCGAATAATAACTCAAATTGAAAGAGGCACATTTTAGGAAATTACATGTTTTCCATAACAAAAAAAAGTTTTCTTGTGGAATAAAAATGCGTCAAACGCTTTTGGAAAATTCATGTTATGGGTATTTATTTTATTTTACCAGGTGGATATTTAGCTGCTACAAGCATCCTTGCAGTTCTCCTGGTCATCAGCATTGTAGTCATTGTTCTACAGTTCCTTCGAAAGAGGTATCAATTTACATTTAAAATAACCCCCTGATTTTAAAAATGGTTGTAAAAGTTGTATTATTATTATGATTAGTAGTAGTAATAGTACAAGAAGTAATAGTAGTAGTAGCAGTCATAGTAGTAGAAGTAGGAGTAATATTAGTAGTAGTAGTAGTAGTAGTAGTAGTAGTAGTAGTAGTAGTAGTAGTATTAGTAGTAGTAGTAGTAGTAGTAGTAGTAGTAGTAGTAGTAGTAGTAGTAGTAGTAGTAGTAGCAGCAGCAGAAGCAGCAGCAGCAGCAGTAGTAGTAGAAGTAGTAGTAGTAGTAGTAGTAGTAGTAGTAGTAGTAGTAGTAGTAGCAGCAGCAGCAGCAGCAGCAGTAGTAGTAGTAGTAGTAGTAGTAGTAGTAGTAGTAGTAGTAGTAGTAGTAGTAGAAGATAGGAGTAGTAAAAAAGGTAATAGCCTAGTAGTAGCAGTTGTAATAGTCGAATTGAATTTAGAAAGGTCATCCTTGTACATTACCAGGTTACCATATAGTTTAACGATGCTTACAAGCTTAACAAAAATCAATTCAAAAGATAAACTTTAACATAAGAGGTGTCCTCTAGACACCTGAAAGTTCCAACCATTTCTTACCCAAAAATGTCGATGTAATGTTTGGTAAAAAATATCAATAGAAATAACATGTCCGGGCCCAACATGTATTCCAATCTCATATATTTATCGATATGGCTGGTGTTTCTGAGCCGATTATGATCAAATAAAGTTAATTTTGTCTTTAAAATCAAGTGTCCTTTCAAATAGTACCTACACTGTATTTTACATTAACTCACAAATAGTTATTTTTTGAAGCACCATCTAGACCAAAACTGCACTATCCCTTTAATGATTTTCATTTATCTTTCTACAGTTCTGGAAGCCCAGGAGACCAGACCGACCAAGCAAGCAAACCACCAACAGACAGTGTGACTGTAGCCTATCACCGCGATGCAGACAATGTCTATGAGAACACCAACAAGGCTCTGGAACTTGAGGCAGAATACGAAGACCCCGGTCACACATTGGAGAGCTCCTATCAAGAGCTCGACCAACCTGCTCGTTCAGCAGCTGTCGATCAGACCTACGAAGTCCCTGGTATCTATTAGTTGCGTTTCATCAGTGATACAACAGTTGCTCCGGATGTTATCGCCACATATTGTTGTAGCAAAGGTTAGAGGGAACCAACACTAAGCAATCCTTCTCTAATAAATTAAATATAATATTTGTAATAGTCCAAAGAAAAATATATAATTCTAAAACACATCATCATACCTAAATGCGTGTTTTTGAGTGTGCAGAAGAGGATAAGTTCTTTGAGTTTATATTGTCTAGGACGTACGCGTTCTTTTGTCTCCAATCCCAAACATTCGCGTATAGAGAATAAATATTGACACACCTGCAAACATTTGGTAACTACGGAACACATTTAGGCCTGTTAAACTTCCGTAATGTAGGGTGATTGATTGCATTGTTTATGAATTACACAACCCTTTATTATTCAAAGGCATGATTGTAAGAGTTACTTTTTTGTATTTGTTTTATAAGTAATGGTGGAGAAATTGTGGGAAATGTGTGAAACCAATTAATCTTTGCCCCATACAACTTGAAAAGCGCAGATTTATAGTCGTTACATAAGGTACTTTTAAGTATAGGATTATCGATAAAGGGCGAAGAGTTTGATTTTGTATATTTAATAGTCTAAAAGTGGAGCAATTGTCTCGGGAGAAAATGTATGGAATCGTTTATAGTACGTTGCGCCATTGTTCCACTTAAAAATCGTCATGTAGTCTTTGTTACATAATGTACAATTATAAGGAATGTAGATTTTGAGTGAAGGTTTAATTTTGTATAATTAATAGTGGAGCAATTATAGCCGAACAAATGTTTTAGAACCGTTTAGTTTGTGCGCCATTCAATTGAAAAATCGTCATATAGTCGTGGTAACATAAGATATAAGTAAGGATTGTATACAGTATTTTGAGGTGGAGGTTTGATTTTGTTGTAAATAATAGTGGATCAATAATTGTAGCCGACCATAAAGTGGTGTAGAACCGTTTAATCTGTCCGCCATCATGTAAATCATCATGTAGTCATATTAATGTACAAGTAAGGATTGTAGATCTTTGGTGGAGGTTTTATTTTGTTATACATAGTAGCGCCATTTAACTTGAAAATTATCATGTAGTCTGTGTAACATAAGGTACAAGTAAGGATTATAGATTTAGGGATTTGTGATTTGTATAATAAATAATGGATCAATTATATCGGACATTCGTTTTGTAACCGTTTAATCTTTGCGCTATTCAGTTTGAATATCGCCATGTTATCGCTTTAGCCTAGGTTATACAAGTAAGGACTGTACAGTATAGATAAAGGGTGAAGGTTTGATTTGTTTAATAATTAAAGGGACTTAGTAACATTGTCCAAATCCTCAAAATCCAATTGAAATGCTAGCGCTTCCCTCATACCTTGTTGTATTCTTATTAACCAAAAAAGCATGGGACAGGTTTCGGTTTTTCAAATTTCCCTTTCGTTAAAAAGATATTTACGATTGAAGTGTTCAGATGTCAAATTATCCAATGGATCGTCAGAACCGTGTACACAGTGAGTGCAATTAGTTGGTGAATGTCACTTTGCATTTTTGCTCATTACGCGGCCATATAAAGTCCCTTTAACTTTTCACAGAACACCCAGTGGACATATCAGATAACAACAATATACATTGTATCAACCACTCATCGCTTTTTGCACATGTCAACAAAGTTACTTGATCCCTTTAATGGTGGAGGAATTGTAGCGGAACGTACGTTATGGAGCCGTTTAACCTTTGCACCATTCAACTTGAACATCGTCATGTAGTCTTTGTAGCATAAGGCACAAGTAAAGATTGTATATTTTGGGTTAAACCGTGAAGGTCATAATGAAGAACTTAATTCCAACGGGCGCTAAAACCATTTCTGATCAAAACTAGGCTAATAATGTAATAATTAACTCCACAGTTAGCTATAAATCCATATTTTGAGACAACATACGCAATCGAAAAAAAAAAAACGGACCAATAAATGTTCATATTTCCAAAGGCATGTGTCGGGGGAAACAAATGCGATTTTTCTCTAAAGTTAATGCAGTGAATTTAGCGTCATTTGGAATTCACCTACTCATGTACATTTATGTGTTAATAATGTTAATAGAGAAGCAATAATTCAAAGCAGAACATAAGTCGTTGGACCGTTTAATCTCAAGAATGGACAATCCTAATTGTTAAAACTATCACTGTTTTCCCTACATTTACATCGATGCTTGGGGGATACTTTTTAAATTGAGAATAACGCTTTCTATAAATTCATCTTGTTTAGTAGTATTCTCCATCTGTACCATGTCTACTATGTAAATGTATAAGCAAATATACTATGAAGTTTATAAGTACATGTGGTCATTTTTGCTATGATTAATACATAGGTTCAAAAGGTAAATTCATTTAAATAACATTCTCTTAATTTTCTGTTAGAAACAATGTATATTATTTTGTGTCCTTCCTTAACATTTAAATTATTTTTGCTTGACTTTTAATTACAGTATATATCAGATCTTAGGGGTTGATAATCTTTGTAATGTTTATCATGATAAGCTACATATTGTGTATATCGAATAGAAGTATAATGTAATAAATTTCTTTTTCATTTCGGAATATCTATAAGATTAATCATTTTAAATCTACAAAATTAGAATTACTTAAAACACCATATCACAGCCACCATACCACCAAAACTACGACCACTACCACCTGCAACAAAAGTAGTCCCATTACCGTCACCATAACCATGACAACCAACTCTACCACCGCTACCATTTCCTGAATTGATATCATCAGCTACAACACAACCATAACCAAAAACACCACCTCGGTCTACAACTATCCCCAATATACTATCAACATTACCACTATACCACCTCTACACCATCAGCCCCGGCACCACAACACGACGATTACTACCACAACTACGAGTTGTACCACCATACCACTTCCTGACCACCTACACCACCAGCACCGGCACCGCAACAACAGTTAAACGGCGATTACCACCACAACTACGACTATTACAAACACCTTCATAACGACAACTATTAGCACCACCACTACCACCTCCACTGTCTACTACGACTACCAACATCACTACCTTAGTCGGTAGTGATCCCAACAATGATATCGCCCTGCTGCTGGTCGCAACTATGAACAGAATGATCCCTTGCATTATATCACTCACAAAGAGTAACAATGATCCTGGCCAGCCCCCCCCCCCCCCCCCCCCCACCTTGCCAAACTACAACAGTTTTATAAGCTGTGTCTCTAATGCCCGGCGCAGACAGAGCCGACTCGACTGGTTGTCATTCCGATCGGCTCAGTTTTCAGTGCCTCGCGACACACATTTTGCCAGTCTAGGGACAGTCGGATGCCAGTTGGGGCCGATTCAACACGATATATCTGCTCCGACCGACCGGGCCCAACTCTAGCCTGATTAAAACCAGTCGGATCGGGTCGAGTCGGCTCTGTCTGCGCCGGGCTTAATATACATACAAACGAACTTTAAATACTCATTAAATAATTGTACGCAAAGGCATAAACCCCTCTCCGAAGAACATAAACATAAACATATACCAACAGCAACAACCACAACAACAAAACAAACAAACAAACAAACAGAAATACGCGATAAAGTGGTCACTGTTACCAACATTGTTGCAATGTAGTTTATTTTAAAATAACAATACTTTGCAGCCTTCCATATAATGCTGACGGTACCCGATTAGTACTGTTTGATACGAAAACATGACCGTATCATTCTGTGAACGAACATCTTTGATCAGCGCACAACATTTTTACGGGTTAAAGGGATAGTCGAGTTTTGGTAAAGAGAGTACAGTTTTGGTCAAACAGATTTGTAGTTACCAAAACCTGCACCATTACATTACAAACTAATAGTTATAACTTCACCATGCTCGAAAGGAATGAACAATTATAAATGAGTAAGTACAAAGCCTTTTATCATTCAAAAAGAGCCGTTAAAACTCAAGAGAGCGCTTTCTAATATATTGTGCATGTGATGTTATTTGTTTAATTAGTGAGATAGAGAGATAATCAACAACTATTTAAAAACCTCTAATTTGTAAATAGTTTAAAAGAGGAAGAACTTTTGGATTTGTTTTTAACGGCTGGTTAAAAGTTTTCGAAAAATTGAGGGGCCCCACAATTATTACAAATGGTTATGTTTATGGATATTTCAGCCATTTCTGAACAGATTTTGATAAAATAAAATTTTGTTTTATCAAATTTGACACTCAGTTATTCATTATCTCACAAAAACTTATTTTGTGTAGCGCCCTCTATACCAAATCTCAACTATCCCTTTAAAATGGATCTAGTAACTGTGATGAAATGAGCAATAACTAACGAAGAATTGATCAAATGTGTATTTCTGTAATCTGATATATCCCCCTGACCGTCGTGTGAAAAGTATATGACAAATGTGTGTCATATGAGCGAAAATGCATAGTCATATTCAATAACTCACTCCAATGACTTTGTACACAGTTGAAATTATCCACGACTTAATCTTAAATCCGACTCTGTAACGAAAGATAATTTAGAAGAAAAAAAACTGTTCCATGCTCCTATTGGTAGTATACTGAAGTATTTGAGATTCGATAGAGTTCTAAATAAATTGTGTGGATTTTGACATTGTTACTAGATCCCTTTAAACACGGTTTGCACTACCTAGTATAGTATGATAACTCGTAAGCATTGCACGAGCTGACTGACATAATACATCATCGTAAAAAACAATAATTATTAGTCTACGAATTAGTTTTGTATCCATTGTATGTTTGTATTGATATAAAGTACATAGGAATTAAATACATTTGGATAGTAAACATCACGTAAACCAGACATGCCGGATATAATGCTCAACCCCTATAGTTTCAACTTGAATTTCCTTTTAGTGTTTAGCCCGATGCAGACAGAGCCGATTCGATTGGTTTTCAGTCGGATCGGTTCGGTGTGCATCGCCAGTCAGAAGCCAGTCGGGCCCGATTCAACATGTTGAATCGGCCGCAACTGAATCGGACCGACTGTAGTTTTCAGTCGGATCGGGTCGGATCGGGTCGAGTCGACTATGTCTGCGCCGGGCTTTAGACACACAAAAATGTGAGAATGATATAACCGATTTGTAAAGCTAAATATTATCGAGCCTTACAAATGGAATTAAGGTGTTCTTATCGCATCAATTGAAGAGTTCATAACCATTCAAAACCCAAACATGCATATTGATATTAACATTAGTATTTTCATTGCGTTTCGTATTAGTTGAATTGTGTTTTAACAGGTTTGATAACAATAACATTGTATGATGTCGTGGCTGTTTTGTTAGCATTTTAAGTTTTAAACCCATTCACTTCTTTTGTCTCCCTTGCCATGATCTGAAACAAACTTTAGAAAGTCCCGTTGGTACGTAGTGGGCGTTGATGGCAGCATTTAAAACAAAACAAAAAACTTAAAAGGGGAATGAAACGCTGGAATGTTCGCTTACTATATCTGATAAGTGCATAATTCCTGTCACTTATAGTCTTATATTTCCTCATGGGTATCACATTATATAGGATTATTTCCAGTGATACTCGAAAGGAAGTTATACGACTAGACGTTATGGGAATGATGTACTTATCAGTCCCAGTAATCGGAAATGACAGCGTTTTGGCTCTCCTTTAACAGAGTAAATTATATTTCAACATGTATTCGAAAAGTCTTTTAGGCCTTAGTCGCCGGTCTGTCCATTTTTCTCGCGAGTCGTGTGCAGCCGAGAAACCGTAGAAAGTTGCGTCGGTAATGGACGTTGGTGGCAGCATATAGGATAGGGTTAAGGGCGCTGTTGGCCCAGACGAGGTTCTCCGTCGCTATGAAGACGTTCTCGGGAATGCACTCGTAGTTGCAGATGACGCCGATGATGACTGTGAGATTGAAAGGCAACCAGCAGAGGACGAACACGCTGACGAGGACGGCGAGGATAAACGCCGCCTTCCGTTCCCTACCGAATTCCCGCTGCTTCTGCTTCAATTTCTTTCGAAGTTTGTCAAGGTGGGCGGTCTTTGATTTTGCCGGACTGGTGCTTTTCTGTTTGTCCTGTTGTGACGCCATCTCAGCAGAGGAGGAGGATATAGTAAATACTGAAGTTGTTTTTCTTTTCCCGCGGGGATTCGCACTTTCTTCGCTAGAATTCGCAACGTTATCGCGGGAATGCGCTTCCCCCTTGGGGGAATTTGCGCTCCCTTCCTTACCTTCATCGAAAACATCGTCATAATCGTCCTTGTTCATCCACTGATCGGACCCGGATTGTGCTTCTTGTCCGGATCCTATACCGGATGTACCTTCACTCGATGATGAGTGTGATATCTCTGCTTTCGGATCGAAGCCGGGGTTGATGTGACTCTCTGCCGGTTTCGTACCATTGATGGACAGCAGTATGACACCGGTATTGATGCCCTTACCTTCGTTAGCTGCGTTTGGTAAGGCACTTTCTTTCTTTCTCCGAAATAATTTCAAACGTGATTTCACCGTATTGTTGTTGAACTGCATCTTGTCGTTACTCGCTCGTTGTATTTTGCTCTGGAGGTGATCCAGTCCTCTCGCACGAGCTCGAATCTTGTAGTAAACCGTCACATTGATGGTGGCGATGACTACGGCTGGGATAATGAAGTTGACGACGACGGCGGTGATGAGCGAGGGGAACGTGTAAATGAACTCGGCATCGCAATCGTACCTGTAGTCAATGGGCACGCTTCCCATGAATGCTGACCACCCAAATATGACCACGATGTATATAGCGACAACGACGATCCAGCATGTCGCGATCGTCACGTTCACACGCCGCTTCGTCTGGTAGTTCGCGTACCCCGTCGTCTTGCTCAACATATAGTAGCGATCCAGACTAATCAGGATGATCGTGAGTACAGACACGGCTGTCACGGTATAGTCAACGAACGACCACACCTTGCACAGGTACTCCCCAAAGGTCCACACTCCGAGTAGGTTCCACGCGAGGTAGACTGGCCAGATGAACGCTCCCACGATAAAATCCCCGATTGCGAGGTTTAGTATGAACGCGTTCGCGATGTTTCGTCTGATTCGGATGTCGTGGTGGTAAGCGACCATAACAAAGATATTCCCGACGACGGTGACAATGACGAGGACGCCGTAGATGATGCCGATCAGCGTCAGGTGCCAGACGGGTTTGTCGAAGAGCACGATTTCATAATTATCGTAGTATGATATTTCTTCGGCGCCGATCACCGTTGCATAGCCGCCATCATCGGTAGTGTTTGGCCACAGGGATGTGACGCGCTCAAAACTCTCAGTAGACGGAAGCATGGATGTACTAGCGCCATCTTCGTCAGTCATAGGAAATGACGTCATCGCTTCAAACGTAGCCAAGGCCATCACGCTTGCTTGACATGTTTAACGGGGATCTCTGTTGCGTGTTTTGGGACCTATTATGCGTTTCCAAAATCATAAACAAATGGTTATTTTCAATAATTAATATAAACAGTTCATGAGATCATAAGTAAAAGAGACATTGCCGTAGCATGGCACCATTTCAAATCAGCGATAACTGTGTTTACACGGGTTATGATTATTTGAGAAGAGAATTATGTTGTATCAGCACCACTTCATACTATTTCATGTCCAAAATGATAGAGCAAGATGTTTCCCTCGCACAGGTCATATCTCTTACGCAGCACTGTCGCCTGCCACATAAGATATTAAAGGTTCTCCAGATCCGTAAATCAGATACACGTATCTATCATGTGCACACCTTGCGTACGGTGCGTTTTACACACTGGCTCAGGTGGTATGGAGTGCGTACAAACTAGCTTAGTACAATATTTATTTATTTATTTTTTATTTATATGGCGATCCGCTGTGTAACATTCCCTCGCTTGGCGGTCTTTAACCATATATCAATGGTCACACCTTCTTGGGGATCTCTCGGCCACGACTCTTGGGGCGCAGCTGCAGTTACCCCCTGAAGACGACCTTCAGTGGACGGTGCTGACGAAACTGGTTATTTGACGAGGGCAAAGTGTTGCTATCTGCATAGAAATACAGAAAATATGAAACAAGAAACCAATTAGGAATAATTTATGAAATTAATGATATAACTGTATTACATACAACCTGCTTTCACCGGTCGCAAAATAATATGATTATAATTCACGTGCTATGTGCACATGAATTATACACATCGTCTTCTTCCTAATAGTGGTTGGTTTCGAGTAAGTTGCAAAGTATTAAAGGTGCACCTGTAAAGTGTCAGATATTGCCCAAAATGACATTTGAGACTTCAATCCTGTACTAAAATCATTGTAAGATATGTCCGAATGATGTGTGAAAGTTTCATTGGAAAAGAACACTGCTTTCCTGGTTAAAAAGGCGAAAATATGCGTCAGCTTTTACAACGAATTACATTATGACGTTTATGAGGTTTATGACCGTTCATTAACGCTCTTGAGCTGAATGATAGATATCGTCATACTAAAGGGGCATTTGAAAAAATCTAACCCTTTTTTATTCTTCTCTTACCATTAAGCTAAACAACACGGTAGAAGAGAAACGAGGAAGCTCCAAGTAATTTTCGTGGAGTTAGACACTTTACAGGCATCATTTTAATCTATCGCGGCGTCAGTATCTGTCTGCAAATAAAGGATAGAAAAGACGCAATTATCATACGCATCCATTTATAATTCAATACGTACAAGACATTCATATGAATCCATTGCCCTCGGGTACCTGTTGGGTCCTGTATTAACCCTATGGGTGTTGTGCAGGGTAGGAAATACACGGGGGCTGAGGGCGATTTTGCTCCCTAATTTTTAAATTGACCCTTGAAAATCAGTAGGTAACCCCCCGGTAACCCCTAAAGTTACCAGGGTCTTATGTGAAATATCTTTTTTTATATCCATCAGATTGAAAACGCAGCCCCCTAAAATGTAAAAGTAATCCTTTTCCTGGTGTTGTGAAATCTAGTAGTGGACATGCAGAGTAAGGAATGTTCAATAGCTCTCCAATGGCACAAGTTCTAGAGAAAACACCCTGCAGCATTAAAGGTCCTTAGTAACATTGTCCAAATCCTCAAAATCCAATTGAAATTCTAGCGGTTCCCTCATACCTTTTTGTATTCTTATTAACAAAAAAAAGCATGGGACAGGTTTCGGTTTTCCCTTTCGTTAAAAAGATATTTACGATTGAAGTGTTCAGATGTCAAATTATCCAACGGATCGTCAGAAACGTGTATAAAGTGAGTGCAATGAGTTAGTGAATGTCGCTTTGCATTTTTGCTCATTACTCGGCCATATACTCGGCCATATAAAGTCCATTTAACTTGAAACTTTCACACAAAACCCAGTGCCATAAGATAACACCAATATACATTGTATCAACCACTCATCACTTTTTGCAAAGTTACTAGATCCCTTTAAACCAATACCACGTCCTCCTAGATGGTGTTTCTTGGATTCCACTCCAGTTTTAAACCCGTCCTACATATATTTAAAGATGAAAGCCAGTTTTGGAAACCCCCCCCCCCCCCCCTACCAAAACATGAAATGGAAGCTCTTATTACCAATCATGTGAAAGAATATGTTTTTACTAATACGGGATGATACAAATTTTGCCTGGAAACCGCCTACTAATTGATATATTTGGTAAATCATCATATCGATCCGGCCCGGCTAGATATCTCGCCGATGGTTGTATGGTTGATATACACACGTGCGATGCAAATCCTAGGCAAATGCGCACATGGTAATTCGCCCAAGCAAATCGCTCGAACGAGCGTACGAATGTGGCCAGCGTAGACGGGCCAAGCTGACGGTGAATTTAGGCTCAATGTCAGCGGCTTTCATAAACGTGTTTACTGATTTTTCTGCATTTGACGATAGTACGGTTCAGATTTGTCCACACACGCTCCTTTTTATGTTATTTCAATAATACTAATCAATTAGTTTGACCAATAAAGCTATTTCCCACTACTGGCCTTTCCCTTTAAAGTTCTTGTAAAATCAGTTAAGAGTACACTTGAAGGGGTCATTGTTTGCTTGTATTTCGGAAAACTACGTCTTCACTATATCTTTATGTTCTTTCCCATTCGTTCGAGTACATTACATGAATTGTTAATGAGGCAGAGCCGAAGGGTATATGGCAAGGCCGAGTTAAAACAAAACAAAACTGAAACCTGGCTGCCAGGAGGGCACAATTTCAGCAAAGTGTGGAAATGTGTCTGAAGTAGGATGTGAAGAATGTTTTGAGTATTCCGACTTTTAATAAACATTGCCTGCATCCTTCATGTCCTTTGAGGGCAGTGACTTGCCCTGGGGGGAGGGGGGGAGGGGGGGCGGACATGGGTCCCTTGCATGATCCTTGCCACTCTGTCTGCCCCCAAGCTGACACCCCACCCCCAGTAAACATCTACTCGCCCCACGGGTTGTTGTAGTTATGTTGTAATGTTGGCGTTCATTCAAAATGATACCTTCGCACACGGAGAATTAATATATGATCGGGCTGATTGGGGGGGGGGGGGGGGGGGGGCACGGGAATGACTGGGGGCACACCTCTTTGTATTTTGTATTTTTACACGGATTCCCCCCTTATATTTGTTTTGGTTTGGGCGAATTATTGAAGGGGTACGTGACCTCCCATGCATAGACACGTCACTGGGTGTTACGACACAAATAACACCATTATGTATACTCAATTGCTTATGACCTAGTCCCACTGCACCGTTTCTCCTTCCGTTTCCGACCATAATTTGGCGAAACGGTCAGTATCTTGCAACGAAATGGCCAAAGTCGAACAAGCAGACATCGGAAACGGAGCCGTATTAAAAGTATCCTACTAGTACACTCTGTACTTAGTCGGCATCTTTTTATTTCCTGCCAATATATGCTAGTATCTTCCGGACGTAGAACCGAAAGGAAACGGAGAAACGGTACAGTGAGACTAGGTCAACGGTCATCATACACCATGCATTCTTCGTGAGAAATCATGCCCCTTAACCCCACCTAGAAACAGATAAATGGCGCCATACAAGTGCTGTGGATCATCAGTATCATCACCATCACTTACCAGGCTTTGCCCCCCCCCCCCCTCCCCCACCCCCACCCCCCCCCCCCTCAATAAACACAAACATAGGGAAAGTGAATGGTTGTTCAACGTGTTTAAGTATGTTATTTTTTCCGCCATAACTTTGAAGAGGGAAGTAAACTAGACTTAAAAGAGGGCCTAGAGCTAAGCGAGTTCTTTGAAATCGAGGTGTATAATTATGCACTATACATGTTATATATCATGGCTCTGTATGATCGCAGTTTGCATCATTTTGTAGGCAATTAAGGACATTTCGTAATCATAATAGCACATAATGATTTAACATTGCACCATCAGCTGCGTAGGTAATTGTCGATTCTCGGTACTTAAGAAGCCATTATTCCAAGGTTTGTCAACGTTCTGCATAATTATTGCTTCCTTTTGATCAATCACGTACCTTTGTGTATTTAAAGGTGTTCATGATTTGTAAATCAGACGCGCGGTGACATCATGCGAACGCCTCGCGCACGGCGCGTAATGCACACTGAATCAGTGCAAATGCAGTGCGCACAAACTATATAGCCTGCTTCAAAATGGCGACCCGTAGCACACGCACGCTTGGTGTTCTTTAAAGGGATAGATGAGTTTTGGTATAGAGTGTACAGTTTTGGTCAAACTGAATTTTAGGAACCAAAACCTGCACTATTACATAACAAAATAATAGATATAACTCCACCATGCTCGAAATGTATACAAAATTACAAACGACTATATTAAGTAAAAGGCCTATTATTGTGCATGTGATGTTTTGTTAAAATAATGATTAAATAGAGAGATCATCAACAACTATTTAACACAAAAAAAAATCTTTTGTACATTGAAAAGTGTAATAATTTGTTTATTTTTTAACGGCTGGTTCAAAAGTATTGGGGCCCCCAAATAAGTACAAATGGCAGCCGTCTCTGATTCAATGTTGATCAAATAAAGTTTATTCTGTTTATTTAATTGTAAGATCTTTCAAATGAGACACTCAGTTTTTCATTACCTCGCAAACAAAAGGTTTTGTGCAGCGCCCTCTATACCAAAACTCAATTATCCCTTTAAAGGAAAGTGTTCCTCGTTATAACGTTCAACACGAGCATGACGAGGAATGAGTTGCGACATCCCCGACAGTTATACGCGTAATAAATCAATGGCTATTATATCCACCAAAACTTACATGCTTAAAGTAATTGGTCTCTCTTTAGTTTTGATCGATTTTATGTTGCTGCACTTACGAGTCCGTTATGTATACCTTTGTCTATACTGCGTCCGGAAGCTCTTAGAAATACCGTTAAGCCTCTCATACCCAGTATACAAACTTTTGATAATGATCCATGGTACAACGGCGGAGCAAATTCGCATTGGATATACATTTTCAACACTGCAAGTCTTAACAGTTTAATTATTCCCTCGTTATGGAAGCACGCGTCTTTTAGCGCTATATGATGCGTTAAAAGTGCACTTTTTTCACTGATTTCCAATCAGCAAGCTTGTCTTCCCAATTAAGGCAGTAATGTTCCGAACTGGGCATGCAGTTAAAAGTTGAAACCCCTTCCAGTTTTCCTCTAACTTGCATGATTAGTTTTAAGCGCCCTCTATCATGAGCTCCACTATCTGTATTATGGACCAGTCACACATACCCATCAAGCTTCCCGTAAGAGCCACGTATTGGCTTGTTAGTGGCATGCAACGGTACGAGGCTATTTTGTGGCAATAGTTGGCAGAAGTGTGCTTTCGTGCCACGTACGGGTAGACAGAGATGATAACAATAGCCAAGTTGTGGCAGAATAATTGTTATAGTTTGACATTTTTGCTCTGCCTTCCCGTATGTGGCATGAAAACCCATAACTGCCACGAATTGTCACGTATATATCGTCACGTATTATCATATATCGCCACGTAATGTTATTGAATCGCCTCGTTGCCTTGCATTCCACAACAAAACGTGGCTCTTATATTCGGGAATGTTTTCCGGGTATAGGCTATGTGACTGAGACATAAGAGGACGAATAAAAAAAGGTCTAGAGACTCCCACAGCGACACAAAGCTATCCAGAGTCATATACAGAGTCATCTATACGGTTCTGAAGCTATCGATAGAAGGACGCCGCGCATCTCTCTTCGGCGGGATATTACCTGACTTTCGGCAAGTGCCTGCGGGATGGATCGAATCGCGGACTATACAGGGTGGCCCAGAAATAACGGAACGGGGGTGCTTGCTATAATGAAGACACATGATGCCCGTCATAGCAACTATAGTAACGTTCAATGCGTGCGCCATTGTTAGTACCCCTTCTTCTCTATACACAGCTGAACGCACACTCACAATGGCGCACGGTTGATCGTTACTCGATGCAGTATGGCGGGCATCATGAGTCTTTAGTATGGCAAGTACCCCGTTCCGTTATTTGTGGGCCACCCTGTATAGGGGTGAAACTAATACATGTACCCGGTTTCTCGACAACGGGGCATTGATTCCCCCATGTCTCTTCGGTGACGCCACGGTGTAAATGATGAAGTTAATTAAAGGGATCTAGTAGCTTTGTTGATAAGTGCAAGAAGTGATATGCCTGGTTAATACAAATGTGTATTGGTGTGATCTGATATGTCCAGAAAGTAATCTGTGAACATTTCATGTTAATTGGATGTCATTTGGCCTAGAAATGAGCGAAAATGCAAAGTGATATTCACATACTCGTTGCACTTACTTTGTACACGGCAGAAAAGGTCCCGTAGATAATTTCATATCCGAACACTTCAATCGTAAATATCTTTTGAACGAAACGGAAATTTGAACAACCGAAAGCTGTCCCATGCTTTTATTGTTAACATTGTTAATACGAATAAAACAAGGTATGAGGGAACCATTAGAATTCCAATTGAATTTTGAGGATTAGGACAATGAAGTCCCTTTAAAGGGATCTTGTATAACTTAGATATGTGCATAACATGGCAAATGGTTGATAAAAAAGTAGATTTCTGCATGTCATCTGATATGCCCACTGAGTAATGTGTGAAAAATCATGGAAACTGAATGCCAAATGACTGTGTAATGAGCGGAAATGTAAAGTGATATTTGCTAACGCATTGCACTTACTTTATACACGGTTTAAAAATCTTCCATCGAGAATTTTAGATCCGACTACTTTAATCCTAAACATCTGTATAACGAAATTTAAAAATACAGAAACTGAAACCAGCTCCACGCTTCTATTGAAAGTATGAATGCAACAAGTTATGCAAGAACCGTTAGGTTTCTTAGTAATATTTGTGGATTTCGACAAATGTTACTAGATCCCTTTAAGGTACGAGGAAGGGAGCTGCTATAGGAAAGGCGTCAGAGTGGGACGGTGCTAGATCATAATCAGTCATAGCAGTAATGTTGTACGGACCATCAATACTTGATACGTGTGTTCGTCAATGTGTTCGTGCGTATGCGTGTGTGTGTGTGTGTGTCCATGTACACGTGTATGTTATGTGCGTGTATGCGTGTGTATGTTATGTGCGTGTGCGTACATGTATGTATGTCCATGTATGTATGTATAACATACTAGTCTTGTATGTTATGTGCGTGTGCGTGTATGCGTGTGTATGTTATGTGCGTGTACGTATGTGGGTATGTGTATATGTTCGTGTTTATAAATGTGTTTGTCTGTGTTTTCTTGTTTGTGTGTGTGTGTATGTGTGTGTGTGTGTGTGTGTGTGTGTGTGTGTGTGTGTTTATTTAGTATCAGGACGATAAATTAAATGGTAAATTGGGGTTGTCTTCGCGCGATTACATGTGCGTATGTGTGTTTGCGTGTGCAAGTAAGTTATATTGTTCATGTCGTGTTTTTTGCATAAATACAAACATATTATTTGAATGCAAATTAAACGTCTGCGATATAAATACCAAAGCCATTGTCATGATCACATTGACGTTCAATGTTGGAATAAATACCACACTTATCATGCTTATTAGAATCCTGCCGCTTATAAATACGCAGACAAGACTAGGGGCGCTCGGAAACAAGTAACATCTAGGTCTGGATTTGATCGATTGTTATTAGTATTGACTTATCCCCTTGGGTGAAAGATAGTCGACTCCTTGAAACCACATTCATCTTTCATCAAAACATGGTTATTAAAACAACAACTGCAATATAGATCCATTAAACTTAAAGATCAGGCAATAGGGAATCAGATTTTCAGTGGAAATACTTTAGTACCATGTTTACCTGTCGTCTTTTTGGGCCAAGCGCGACGCCGTGCGTCGGTGCGCGCAATGGATCCTGTATGTATACAGTAATCGCTTGCGCTCCGAGTCTTTTCGATAAACGTCATTGGCTCATCGACCAATTGTTCAGTAATCAGGATATAGAGCGCAGCGCCAGAGATATTGGAGAGATATATTTATAGAGTATGATATATTAGAGTCAAATTTGTTGATACACATTGCAGTTCATACGCTCGTGTTTTTTCAGAATATTTCTATCCTCATCTGGCTTTAATATTATACTTTTAAAAAACAAAAAGGTTTCTCGGACAATTTATTTAGAGATTGGTTTGATGATCTATCAATGTTTGCTGGCGCTCGATTCTCCTCATTTTTATCAGGTCTCGTTCAGTTGCTGCTTGTGGCATGCACATAATTGTTCGAATTCCCGCAGACAATAGTGAAGATATCAAATTTGATAACGCATGGAAGACCAGAGTCGTGGGGAAAGAATCGGGTGAAAGGGGTGCATCCAACCCCTCCCATCACCCTCCCCTTTCTCCCTCAATCCACGGACTGGGTAAATAAACAAAAGGTACAAAACACACTGTTTTACATAATGTTTTATAATAATATAAGAGAGAGGGGCGACCAGGGTTAAGGTTTAGGGGAAGGGCAGAACAAAAGTGCAAGTGTAACATAATCCTTCGGTGCATAACATACCCCCTTATACAACATGTAGCCCCTCCCCCCCCCCCCCCCCCCCCCCTTCCCACTCCTTGTCCCATATAGCTTTGACGACAGCTATGCCATTCGATTCCCGTATAGACACGAAATAACTAAACCTTTGACATGACTGTAAGTGAAGATGAGATACGGCATATTAGATGTCATTTTTATCGCGACATGTTGATTAATGATCGGTATGAGCTTCTTGTTATGGTCTTGACTTTTGATGAAAGGCCTAGAAATTTGAAAGGTCATAATGCCTCTACGCTCCCAATACCTCGGAATGTTCAACGAAACTAGAAGGTTATCGATGTCAACTGTTTCAAAACGCGCTCTGGCGGATATGTGACTGAAGAGAACATTATGAAGGAAGATATGAAATCTTATATGTGCACAGCAAGTAGTATTTTCACTTGGGTGGTTCGTAAAGGACACAGGGTTGTATTGTTGCCGCCTCCTTTCCTCCTCCCAGCCCCCCCCCCCCCCCCCCCCATCCATACATGTGTTTATGTTGGTATATATTCTGTTTTTTTGTAGTAACTGTCATTTGCCCTGACGAAGATCCTGCTAGGATTGAAAGCTAGGCTGTATACGACTCTCATTTTACCACATTGGCGATTTTTTAGTAGACAAGCAGTTTTCAGCAGTATTTTCCAAATTCAGGGTTGTATTGTCTTACACAACTTAACACATCTAATTTCCAGTGCAACTTTATTTCGTTGAATACTATAAAGAATGTAGTGACAGAGAAGTCCTAATCGTTATCATATACATCATAAGAAGTGCGTGTGTAAATCGCATATAAGTCGCACACTGTCTAGTAGACATGTTAGATAAGGGCCCCGTTGCTGCAGAAAGAGATACAATCGAGTGTAAGTTACAATTGAGTGTAAGTCAGATCATGTGTTCTAGATGCGCAAATCTGATTGGTTGAAACGCGCAAATTTTCTGCCTTACAATCAATCGTAACTTATATTCGATTTTATCTCTTTCTGCAACGGGGCCAAGGTGTAGCTGTAACTTTGCTGTATCTGTGCTCCGACATGCGATGTCATTTTGTACAGGAAATCGAAAAGGTTATTGACAGATAATAATAAGGTACCATGAATTGAATAATAATATCTAATTACCTTAATATATTTATGTTGTAGTAGACTCACTCGTGTGTTACCAATCAAAGCACTGCACTCATTCAACCAAAATTATTGTTCGCTTTCTCTCCAAAATATTTTGTCCAATCACTCGAATATAATGGTATGATTTTGTCCGTCCAACATGAATGTACCACGAGTGTTCGAGGCATGGCCAACATTTAGTGCCAGTAACAAATGAATAACAGGATAACAATTGTACAATTACCTATTATTGTTGTACTGGACTGACCTGTCTCACCCAACCAAAACAGCAATATCTCAGCCGATTTAACCAGAATGATATTGAAGCTCACTTTCTCTCCAAATTTCGAATCACTTAATTACGAGCCTTCGATCGCATGAACAGTGCCAAATGCATTTGAATGGTAGGATTAAAATTGTCACTACACGGTGAAGATTGTAAAGCACTTACAGATTATATTGCATCATAATTGGACGCTATATAACTCGAACCTATTATTGTTATTATCATTATGCGACATATTAACGCGATGACAATGATGGTTAAAAACACCCATTATTTGACCTGTTCACTGCTATAACTATTGATATTCCCGTAAGGTTATAACAAAGTACATCAGAGCCAAGGGCACGATTACGGGCCAGTGACATTTACCATGGTAATTGGGATGATTGGTTCTAACTCATCGATGTCGATATGCTAGAATAACATATAGTTAAAAAATCGCGTAGCGATCACACAGTTACTTCGTTACCCATTCAACCGTGAAAGTTATCCAAGCATATCTAGAGATCAGTGGAATAAGAGTTGGTCTTGTGTTATAGTCCAATGCAGCTTTCGCCACCATTTCGGTTTTGATTATTTTGGGATGAGAGCGTTGACCATGACAAAGGTGAACATGCCTAAAGGTACAGTCACCTATCACTGGACAACACAACCGGTGTGGTCGCGGAATTGATTCGGCCGCGGGATCAATCCGAGCAGTGCAGTTTTGGGGGATTGCTGCTAACTTCAATTTTCATAGTTTTAGCAACCAATTTAATGAAAGCCACCAAATACAACATGTAACCACCATACACAGTAAAAAAAAATTAAACAACTTTTTAAACAACCAAAAACGCTATTTAAGCCGGTCCCTCTAACAACGTTGTTTACAATTTTGAACAACCAAGATGTTGGTTGTTCAAAGTTCTAAACAATGTTGTTAGAGGGACCGGCTTAAACAGCGTTTTTGGTTGTTTAAAAGTTGTTTAATTTTTGTTTACTGTGTATGTAGGGTTTGGTAGAGGGTTAGTTTTGTTCGCAACCATATTTTTGAAAATTGAAGTTAGCAACCAAAAATTATATATCGGCAAGTCGGACAAAATCCGCGCGCGGATCTTGTGCGACCGGACTTATCCCGCGGCCGGACTGATTCCGCTACCACATCGGACACCCGATGGATAGAAAAGATTGCGAAAACAAAGTATCCGGTTGTGAACGTTGTCTTCATTGCTGCATGCATACAATTTTCCGCCGGATAAAACAACGGACATCGCCTGACAAGGAACGCATTCGCCGAATAAGAAACGGGGGAAATAGCATAATAATACGAACGGAGACGAACGGATTAAAAATGTTGCTCTCTGTTAACGTTTTCCGGTGATATGTGACACGGGCTTAAAAGTGCATTTCGATCCGATTAGACATACATGCACCCCTACAAGTACAACCTATAGATGATTATAAAACACGGTGTCCCAGAAACGAGCACAAAGGGAGCAAGTCATTCTTCTGGACCTCCCCTAGCCTTTTGTCAAGGCCCTCGCGCTATGTGTGCACAACCACCAGAGCAGAGCGAGCAATGTGACCAAAGTAAACGGTCCGAGAGCTTTGCACGTAACCAGCCAATTCCGTTTAGAACGATGGAAATAGGAGTTTGAACGGAGTCAAACAGGGACTAGCATAGCTCGTGAAAATGCCTAGTCGTGTAGAGCATGGATTAAAGGCCAGACCTACCCCTGCCCAGAGCCGTAATCGTAGCCTCTTTATTATGCCCGTATCTCTTTCAAAGAGAAATGATAATGAGGTCATATATCATAATTATTTGTTTAATTACGTGTATTATTTATTTATGTATTCATTTATCGAATAGTATGCATGTATACAGGGTGGCCCCAAAAACGGAACGGGCCACTTCCCAAAATATAGTAACAAAGTTAGTGTGTCCATCGGATAGGGTGTCTTTTCCAATGAAAAATTATACCAAGAACGGTAATTTTAGACGTGTAGTTTTTGTTTTAGGGCGCTCTGAGTGACACCATGTCAGGTTTCCATTTTTGTCAATTTTTACCAAGTCAGTGCCTGATAAATCGCATTTACTGCCCGTCATATCATCAAACAACCATGCCTATTCTCTCGGCACACATCTGAATGCACACTAACAATAGCGCACGTATTCCTCGTTGTTCATTGGTATGTCGGGCAGTAAGTGCGATTTATCAGGCACTGATTTGGTACAATTTCACAAAAATGGGAGCCTTTGCGCCCCCTCAACAAAACGTCATCGCTAAGAGGATTGCGACCAAAGCAGAATTTACAGAATTACTCATGGCTGCTATCAAAGGGAGGCTAAACGCTGGAAATATTGCTTAGTATAGTAACTGTTACTGATAATTGGACAAAATTCCTGCCACTTCTGGGCCCCGTTGCAGACAAGGGTTACGATCGATTTTTTTAATTGCAAGTCAACCAATCGAATTTGCACATTATTTTAGTCAAAATGTTCTGACTTCACAAATTTGCATTTGATGACAAATGTTTGTTCAACAACCCTCGTGTTGTATATATATTCCCTTTTGGGTGTCACTAATAATGTAAATGGTCTATGTTTTGAGACCTCTTTTATTCGCTTATGAATGTATGAGATACCCAACATGCCCAAGAGGATCTATATGATCATGTGACAGAATGCAGAAATCTGATTGGTGTGCATACTTAATTTCTGACTTACAATCAATGCAACTTTACAATCGATTGTAAGTCTTTCTGCAACGGGGCCGAGAAGTGACGGGTATTACGCATGTATCACGGGAACAGGAGACGAACATGTCAGCGTTTGACACATCATTAGTAGGTCCAGATACTTTCCATTCCGCACCTTTGGTGATAAAGATGCTCCATTCCATTATCCAAGTTCACTCGACCATTTCAAGTAATGTCCTCGGGTGCGTTTCAATACCCTTCTCAAGCCCCAAATCCGCGTTTGCATATTGCGTTCGAGCCTAAATTTTGTCTTGGTAAAGGGAAGGGTGAAACACGTTAAATCACGCTGATATATATAAGGCGAGAACAGTGTACGCACCATTATACTTACTTGATCACTTGCCCCCTTGTCTACTGAGTAATGTTTGAAAGTTTTTTGCCTTACAAATATGATCCATGCGGTAGAAAATTGAGCCAAAAACCAAACTGTCATTTGCAGAACTGCACTTTGGTTTGTACACAGTTGAAAGTATCCCGATGAATTTGACGTTTTACTTCAATCCGAAGTATCGCATTAACGAAAACAAGGCACAAGAGAACCACAGACTGGTACAGGAGTTCAAAATGATTTAGACAGTCAAAGTTATTCACTTTAAAAAGTATTCCTCCTCCTCCAAGAAGCACGTTCGGGTGATTTGTCCTGCATGGTTCGTTAGGCTGTCATTCTCGGATTGCGATAGCCTCATGACAAGGGTACGCGACTGAACATGATACAGTACGCGATTGTGTCTTTCAGAAAGAAAAGAGCGAGAATGAAAAAGCTCAGCGTTGTGCGCTCTGGAGTGGAGCTGCCTGCCGATCGCCCTCTGGAGTTCGTTATGCTCACAGAAAACAGACATCAATCGGAGGCGGAAGTCTTCGAATTCGGGAATGCGCGGCATCTGGCATCCTTCGCAGTATTGTAGAACCAGACGGACCGTGTGTGCGCGTAACGCGTGCTAAATTATGGCAGTTAGAGTCAGAAGTCTATGTGCTGAACTCAAAGTCAAAGAACGCGCGGTTTGTGTATATCATCATGGCGTCTTCCCTGTGGGCTAGTTGGAAAACGCCCTCTGACCTCGACGCCATCGACGCAGCAGACCCTTTAAAGGGAAGCAACAACTAACAAATAATATGCTTATACATGAAAGGTAGTCCATTCCACAAAAATTTTCAGAAAATAGATTTTCAGTCAATTATATAATTGGACAACTCATCACCATACTGAAGTATACAATGTTCATGACTGCTGACGCGGCTTCTGTGGCTCAAAATTTTCTCCGAACGTACGCGTGTATAGATTTGGAGCACGCGCAGATGATTGGCGCATACGGAACCATGAGGCCCTGGTGGTTCCGTAAGTGTTGGTAATTAATTGTATTGTCTATGTAGTACACAACCCTTTTCAAAGTGTTGGACGTCTATTTAATATCAAATGACGGTACTAAAACATATAAGCCTGTGTTGTTCTTTGCGTGGTGGTCCCATTTAAGTCGCAGTGACATTTTCATCCTCGTGTCGACGTTTATTAGTACGCTACTTTAAAAGAGACCTGATACTAAGTGATAAAACGAAGCGAAACGGATATCTCTGTGGCTACATGGAACGGATATGTCTTACATGTCTTAGGCGCGGCTCTAATATAAAGCCCCAGTCTCATAGTGGCGAACTTGGGGTAAATGCAACGATTTGTCATTAATAGAGGAAAGCGCCAGGGTTGTTCCCATTCGTTTTCTATTCTGTTTCTTTGCGCATCGTGCCATACATGCCATATACGCCGTGAATCGCGGGGGCGCTATGACAATTTGAAACGCTCAAAACTGTTGTCGCGCCAAAAAGATTTAACCATACTGTCTTGTAACTGTCTCGTCGTTGTGTATTTCCACTTCTGTGCTACCTTGTGCCCCTTGTGTGGCTCTTTTCGCTCTGTTGTTAGGGTCACCGCAATCGTCGCGGTTTTGCCGCAAGGGGAAAGGATGATGGTATGATGACTTGGCTTGATTGTCAAGGAGTAGCGACTTATTTTCGTTGGTAACCACAGAAAACGTTTGTTTTACTAGTTCGTGTTACTTCTGCGCACTGCCAAATGCGTCGCGGGGTTAGTCCACCTAATTCGTTGTTAACTCGTGTCTAAATCAACTGCTTTTGCAATTAGTGTCGCGTTGATTCGTTTGCTTAATTTTACAAAATGATTGTACTAATTGGTATGTTTATATTAATGTGTTGGATACGAAAAATTGAAATTGAAATAATACGCCAGTATGGGACTGGGGCTTCACGTGACACGATTGGAACGCAGCAGATCTCTATAAGCCTATCTCTAGCACTTAATGGTAGTTGGTGTTGACATATCAGACCGGAACAGATATCTTAGCGGTTCTGTGAGACATAACAAATAGCTTATCATACAAAACGTACGATGACATTAACGATGATGACAAGAAAGGGAGCTATCACCAACGTCTACGTAAAACCATCCATATCATATCTCTTCCACTCGGATGCAAGTGATGACAAGGCACATGCACACATGATTATCATGATACGACTCTCGGTAGCCTCATCGAGTTTACATACCATCAACCTTATCTCAGACTGCCTGCGCGTGTCTCGATGTTAAAGAATTACACTGGTTACCATTTTAGTCAAAGCATTCAATTTAAAATTAGTTTGTATATATATAAAATCCTTCATGAAATATCACCGTCCTATTTGAATAATGTTATTACTTTGTATAAACCTACACGCAATCTTCGTTCCGTCACTGACACTTCCAAACTTGTTGTTCCAAGATCTCACTTTGTTTTTGTTGATAAAAGATTTGCTATTGCAGCTTCCGTATCATGGAATGCTCTACCACAACACATTAGACAAATGCCGCATGTACTTACCTTTAAAAAACATCTAAAATCCTTCCTCTTTCCTTGATTTGTTGTAGTTTGTAAGACTCTGTAACTGTGTTATGTTGTAATTGTTAAATTTGTAAGCGCTATGATACGTTGTGAATAGCGCTATATAAGTAACCTGTATTATTATATTCTTATTATTAAAGGTGGTTCGGATTCGTAAATCAGACGCGCGACGCCATATTGCGAACTTCCTGCGCACGGTACGTACTGCATACTGCACCGATGTAACTATCAGACTGAAGCCAACACAGAAAACAAAGCAAGTCGCTTTCTTAAAGTGGTTTCAAGGTTTGAACGAAAGTATTTCCAGCGATAATAACAGTCAGAAAATCATAATCTTAGCACTAAACACTCTTAAACTTGTATTCAGCTGGTACAGTTTTGAATATCGTGTTCCAAAGGGAAAGTGTAGCATTGTTAACAACATCATGACAAAACGTCACGTTGACTAGTTTTTAAAAAATGCATGTTCTTTTTCTATCGTGTGGTAGGTATTACCTATATTTCATCATTATCATGCTCTTAACATGCTTAAGGGTGTTAAAGGTGTATGCCAGTAGTGGGAAACGCCCCACCCCCTAAAAATGAAATGTACACTCTTATTACCAACAATGTGAATGAATATAATTTTACTAATATGGGATTATACAAATTTGGCCAAGAAACCGCCTACTAATTGATGTATTTGCAAAATTATAAAATCATCAATATAGATGTTTTCGGCTACTTTCCCAAAACTGTTATTTATCTTTAAGAGGCTTTAGTATCTCGAACATTTTAATGGGAACCAATTTGTGGAAGTGGAATATTGCATTTATATTGACACGATGTAATATATATTCATCAGCCTGTAAGTGAGAAGTAGCCCTGACTAATGAAATATTTCAGCGATATAAATCGACTATAATCCTGAACCGTCTATATTGACCTTCATCTGTACATGTGCAGATTTATTAGAGTGTTCGAGTAATTAAATATGGAGTAAATAGCGTGATTCATATACCGATCTGTGACCACAAATGCTAACAATCCGTTTGAATTAATTAGATGGGAAATTTAATTAACTGTAGATCCATTTTCAAACGGGGATTAATTGCGAGCGGCTAACTATATCTCCTTCGTCCAATTCCATAGAGCCATGGCTTTGCTTTAATTAAAATCGCATTTATAAAATTGGAGGTTACTAGTTTGGATTGTTGTCTTTAAATGGCCCCAGTAACATTATCAACATTCACAAATTACTTAGAACTCTATAGCGGTTCACACATACTACGTCATCGTATTCGTACTACATGCAGGGAACAGGTTCAAGTTTTCCGAATTTCTTTATCGTTATAAAGATATGTATGATTGAAGTGTTCGGATTTTAACTTCTCCTTGGGTGAATGAGAGCTGTGTTCAAAGTTATTGCAATGAGTAAGCAAATATCACTTCGCACTTTTGCTCGTTACTTGGTCAGACATCTATCCCCATGGAATTGTCACACATCTCTCATAGGCTCAGTGAATAAGATATCCGATCACAGAAATGCACATTTTATTAGCCCTTGGTCATTTTTTGCACATGTCAACAAAGTAACTTGATCACTTTAAAGGGGTAGTTCAGTCTTGGTATAAAGGGAGCTGCACGAAATAATTTGGGTGTGAGATAATGAAAAACTAAGTGTAAAATTTAAAAGAGCATATCATTTTAATGACATAATACACTTTATTTGATCAAAATCGGTTCAGAAACGGCTGAAATATCAATAAATATATCCGATCGGAATAAATCTGGTGCCCAGATTTATTCGATGTCTTTTTTTTTTATTAAAAAAATGCTTCCACTTTTTCAAAAAAATATGAAAAGAGGTTTTTAAATAGTTGTTCATGATCTCTATATTTAATCATTATTTCAACAAAACATCGCATGCATAATTTTGTATGAAAAATGGTTGAAACCAATGCTTTTTAGAAAGCGCCCTTTTGTGTTTAATGTCTCTTTTTAAATGATAACATGCTTTTTACTTAGTCGTTTGTTATTTTCTATACCTTTCGAGCATGGTGGAGTTATAACTATTACTATTAGTTTGTAATGTTATTGCGCAGGTTTTGGTTACTAAAGCTCAGCCTTATCAAAACTGCCCCTTTAATGTATTGTTATATCATTATATGGACACTAGTGAATGGCTATTGTCACGATATCGATTTAATCAGCTCCAACAACATGATGCACCATTTACAAGATATACCATCGAGAAAAAAACGATCCCCAGTATAAAGTTGCTATTCCATTTAGCTGTGACGGTGAACTTTCTAGTTCAGAATCTGTGTAAGAAAATTAATAAATCTTCTACAGATATTGAGAATTAATTATCTAACTTCAAGAAAACGGACCTCATACTAATTCATACTTATTTAAAAGTAACTTTACTTTGATCGTACTTTACAAATTATGGTATGTTTTTCAAATAATGAACTGCCTCCAATGAACTGCCTTCTACCAACAAACCAACGACATCAAGTAAATATTTCATGAACTGGTACCAAACGGTACTTTTGAAAGTTGGCTCGCAAAAGGCGGACAGTAATCTTTAAAATATAAATCTGGACAGTATGCACTACAGGCATACCACACAATCTAAAATGATTAAAACAATAACATATTCCATCAACTGGTACAAATTGGCATTGTCTTTCATATAAGACAATAATCTCGCAACGTTTGAAGTTCGGTTTGCAAAAGGCGAACAGTATCTTTAAAATATCAATCTGAACTGTGTGCGAACTGTATACATCGGTAATTATCTCAACGGATAGTAAATAGGCCCGACTAGTATAGGTGACAAACGTGTAACTTCTTTATATAAAATAAAGACAAAATCTGAACCTTGTGCGTACTTTATGACAGCGGCCCTGATTAATTGAAGTAACTTTAATGAGCTTCTTTCCCCAACTCCTTCCATGCGAGATTAACTCCTACTTCATAATAAACTATAGCAATACCTGTGTATAGCGACCGCATGAGGAAGCAAGAAAAGGTGACCGCTGTAGACAGGTGACCTCTATTAAACAGACAAGCTCCATAACATTGTTTTTATTCTGCAAGGGATCACTTTTAGTGGCCGCTAATAGGCAGGTTGGCAGTTGGCAGCTGCAGGTGGCTGCATTGACACGATTAGACAGAAATAACCGTCTCTTCATATGGGATTTATTATATATCGGATTTTGTACATTATGGTAGTGTAAACAATCCGATATATAATAAATCCCATATGAAGAGACGGTTACTTCTGTCTATGACACGATTGACTCTGTGTGGCCGGAATCTAATCAGCGATGCTCCAAGGGTTAATCAGTGTATCGGTACAGCAAGCTGCAAGATCTAGTTTACATCCTATTTGATTTGCTCGATCAATAGATGTGCTTAGGACTGCGACCGAGTTTTTTAATTTGAAGGGTCTATTTGGATTCGTCCTAATTATTTTTCATGGTGAGATTGCCTTTGTTCGTGCACCGTAGTCAAACGGAAAAATCATGCCTCAAAACCTAGCTATTTTATTTTATTTCATCAATACTTGTGCACGTGCTAACTTCTTTTTGTATATAAAAGAAAATCAATCAGTGAACATACTAGGGTATGACAACCGCTAGAATGCTCCTTGCTGATTGGCTGATACATTGTTACAATTACAATAATTTGACATTTACAGACCAATTAGACCAATTGTACTAAACAGTTTTTTAGGTCATCTGGCGAACATTATTGCGCGCGGTCCAAAATACACACTCGCTTATTGCTACAATGTAGTTCGCACAAACTATAGCCTAGACGCATGGCAATAGTTAAAGGGATCTAGTAACTTTGTTGACATGTGCAAACACTGACGAAAGGTTAATAAACTTTGTCATTAATATGATCGAACATTGAGTGATGTGCAAACATTCCGTGGTAGATGAATGATAAATGACCGAGTTATGAGCGAAAATGTAAAGATATCTTTCCCTTCAGCGGATTCCGAAGTATGTCTCATTGTATATGAAAATACAAAAACCCATTTGTGCCGATTTTCGTATTTTCCCTGAAAATGGCGATGGAAAGTTATTGCGCACATTTAGTCTTCTCACTAAGAATTCTGATATAATAACGATGTAATGATGGCTAGATTAATTAGATTAGTCACTGCTGATGTTGGAAGGGTTAACGATGGTTAAAATATGGTAAGATTTCCTGAAAAGACGAGTTTTCTGGGTAGATTCCTTTCAAATTGACTTTGCTTCAGGATTCTGATCGACTCAGATTTTTGACATCCTAATGGCAGTGGCGTAATGAGCAAAAACTTTTGGAGGGTTAAACAAAATCCGCATCAGCACCGGGTGCTTTTGCAATGTTTTAGTTGAAATTATGCAATCTGGTGCATACTTGGGAAGGAAATTTTACTTGGCATGAAGTAAAATCTGAGTTTTCTTGTCTAAAGAAGAACTCTTTTCTTTCAATCACTGTTATCGAATTAGATAAAAGCCATGATTTAAATTTATTTGGGGGGGGGGGGGCAAGCGCCCCCCCCCCCCCCCCCACCAGTACGCCAGTGCCTAATGGTGTCGCAAAACTGAAGGCATTCGCCTTGTTACTGTTACTGGAATCGATTGAATACATTTGTTAGGTTTTGTGTTTGAATATTGAGACCATAAATAGTCTTCCCTCAAGGGATAACTGATGTTAAAGAGTAGAACAAACTCACATTGTAATAACACGCATTAATGATCAAACGCTACTTCAGAAAACGAATCTTTGACGACGTTGTAAAGCCTCTGTTGATTCAGCAAAATGCGTGAAATCCATTAAAATTGAATTCAGGTAATTTTAACAAACATATTTAAGCATAATATTTAGCCAATTGAATAATTACGTCATACATTCCACACGTTTTTGCTCTGAAAAAAATTATGTTTAGTTTAGTTATGTCATGTATGTAATATGCAGAACGTAATTTGCCACAAAGTGGATTTCGATGTATTGCAAACAAACGACCATGGCCCCGTTGCAGAAAGAGATACAATCGATTGTAAGTTAGGATTGATCGTAAGTCAGAAAATTAGCGCGTTTTAACCAATCAGATTTGCGCATCTAGCACACGTGATCTGACTTACGATCAATCCTAACTTACAATCGATTGTATCTCTTTCTGCAACGGGGCCCATATCTCACGACTGACAATTCTGAAATAAACACCATCAGGAAGCCTAATTAGTTTCCTTTACAATATGACACCAACAATGTATATTTTTTAAATTACCTTCAAACCTTAAATAATTATTTTCCAACTATACCATTCTCTCTGGGACATACTGTATTGGTATTACGAATGCAACGAGGTAAATGAGTATCGTGGATTTTGACAACGTTACGAGATCCTGTTAAGTAGTTATTTACACGCATCCTAAGAGATTCTACTTAATGTGTTGTCTTACTAATGTATCATTTGCATATACATTAGCTTTTAGTGTTTCCTTTGATCATCGCAAGGACACATAATTAGAGTATTGATGGTTTAGAAGATTACCGCATAAAGTATGTATTATACGAACATGCTGTTCGCATGAAATCGCACGCTAAATTGAATATGGCTTGTAAATATGACATTATATTTATCTCCTGATTGTGGTTATTATGAGTACCGTCATTAACCGCTTGCCTACATGAACCTGGTGGGCTATGTACACTGTTTATGGGAATTTCAGACATGTCGGAATATCGAAGGGAACGGGTTAGGTTTAATGTTTATGCATTAGTGCATCTAAGAGTGCCGATTGTGAAACCCAATGAAGAAAAGAGCTGCCATATTCATATCCATTATGTAGAAAATGAAAATGCACTTTTGGTTTGTTCGCAAGTTCAGTAGCTCTAATAAATTTCAAAAAATTTGCTAATAACCGCAAGGGAATCATGTTATTGTAGAATATTGTTAATCATATTTGTTTGTAATATAATTGTATATGATATGATATCTCATTCTTAGTTCACGTAAAGCCCGGCGCAGACAGAGCCGACTCGACCCGATCCGACTGGTTTTAATCAGGCTAGAGTTGGGCCCGGTCGGTCGGAGCAGATTTATCGTGTTGAATCGGCTCCAACTGGCATCCGACTGTCTCTCGACTGGCAAAATGTGTGTCGCGAGGCACTGAAAACTGAGCCTATCGGAATGACAACCAGTCGAGTCGGCTCTGTCTGCGCCGGGCATAACACAACTTGCATACAGTAGTTTCCGTTGCATTAAATACTTGAATAGTACAATGTTCACGTTATTATTTTCTTATTTCATTATTTCGCGTGTTTAAAGGGATCTAGTAACGATGTTGAGATGTGCAAAGGTGATGAATATACGTCGAGTTGCTATTAATAGAAGCTTCATACAGACTAAAGACAAAGTATGAAGAATTCTGTTCTTACATTCGCATTGGTACTTATAATATACACACTCGGGTAGTCCAGACATAATTGTACCGAAATGTAAACAAATTAAAAGTGGATTTAGCGCCTTTTGGAATGGACCTCTTAATTTCCTGTTTAAGTAATATTGACGGATGGAAGACGTTCTGGTTCATTGTGCTGCAGTGCGCTCATTATTTCATGTATGAAACATTCAGCTCTAATCGAAATTGGCATTCGCCTCATACCACACGGACAGTCGAGCACATAGGGCATTGTAGGGGGAGAGATACGAGAGGGGCCGGGGGGGGGGGGGGGGGGGGGAGGGGTGAGTTTTTAAAACAGCCTTATTCGGGTAAAAAGACACCCCCAAAATACTGGCAAAAGCATTAATTTGGGGGCAAAAGCATGTCGTATTCGGGCAAACCTATGTCACATTCGGGCAAACTCATATCATTTTCATTGTGAATATATATTTTAAGATGCACATGTAAGTTAATTCGGGATTTCTTTTTTGTAGCGCCAAGAAACTATTGTATATTAGGCGCTATAAAAAAAATCAAACATAATTCTTATTATTCAGGCAAACTCATACAAAGTACGTCATTAAGGGCCAGCTATTTGGTGAGAACTTTTTGGTTGTCTTCTTTTTGAGTTGCTTGGCAGGTGAAACACGGGTAAGATGATAGATAGCCCCCTGAGGAGAATGTACACGCACGCAATGGTTGAGCATTCTCTGGGATCAACGTACGACCATCCTTGTCTCCTATCATCGGGGTAAGATGCAAGGATGGGGGCGGGCGGTGGTTGTCGGGGGGGGGGGGGGGGTGGGGGGCAGCAACCCCCGAGTGTTCTGCAAACGGTCATATGCTATGTACAAATGTACATGCGGGCGAAAAGTACCTACAAATTTGGGCAAAACCATATCATAATTGGGCAATTTAACCATTTAACATAATATTATACGGGCATTTCATTTCATATTCGAGCAAACTCCTGTCATATTCGGCCAAACTTATGTCACATTGGGTTGGGCAAATTTTTATTTTTTTTATTTTAGTGCAATATAACATAATTATCGGGGCTTGAAAGTTGTGAAGATCTTTGTGTTTAATGCTTGTCAGGTGAAACTAGGAAGGATAATATTATTCGGGTAAAAGATCTCGGCCCCTGGAGGAAAAAAAACAATGTCTTCATATGCCCATGGTCAAGCATTCTCTAGGATCAACGTCAACGTACGATCATGTTTCCCCTCTTTC